>BMAU01006394.1:0-220000 GCA_019973935.1 Trichonephila clavipes | reverse complement strand
GTGATATATCTGAGATAGAAATAATTAATTTCTTATAGAGAATTCTTTAGTAAATCATATTGAAACATAACTTAAAAAAATATTTTTCAACTGTAACAGTTACAGTTAATATCTTTATTAGGGATTTAGAGCAACAAAGGCTATTAACTGTAACAGTTTTAATCATGATTACGTTTCATACAATTCCACAACTTCATTTCATTCATCTTGTTGTCGTGTGTTTTTACCTTGGGATACATATGGAACACAAGTGGAAAAACAGAAACATACATTACAAACAGAAGAATATAGACATTTATTACAGATGATGATCCCAGCATATAACAAGAAGGGGTGCGCTGCTTTCCATTCGAGACGGGAACCCATTACAGGCGAAATTCCGACTTCTTTTCCCGAAGAAAATACAACCATGCCTTATGCGGGATTCTAACCTGAACCCATTTGGCTACAAGCTGAGGGTCATATCCACCATACTGGCTGGGCGGCTATTCATCTTGTTAATTAAGACTAATGTTTCACTTTTGTATAATTTGAGTGATTATGTTAACTTTGTTCTAAGATCTAAAATTCCGATATTGGTGCGGGTGATAGTGATAATCGACCGGTCATCATTGCTAGTTACTTGCCCAGCGATGTTCAAATGGAATTGTAAATTCTAGTCTTGGTTTCACAATAAAACCTTCATAAACCTAGAAAAAAAATTATAATTTTTTTTAACTGTGCGTTTTTTTAATGGTTCAATTTCATCACGTAAATAATGTTTCAATCGAGCTACAAAACGAATTGTGTTGGCGAAATGTTACGAAATTATGCACCAGGGTCTTATGATGCATACATACATATAACACTTCAAATGATAGTTCACTTATTACATTTGTAAATGCTGATTGAAATGGCGATTATGTTTTTTACGCAACAACCCTTACTATTATACCGAAGAGTTTTAAGTAAATATGAGACATGAACACTGGGCCTCAAGTTATTGCTGTAAAAACGGGAATGTGCAAGTACAATTGCTGCAGTAAATTCTAAAAGTTTCTAATGTACTCAGACCTGGATAACCTACAGATCAACTCTCATCCAAGGCGTGCAATCCATCTCAATGTTAAGTCGCAATTAATAGCGTCGAATATAATCAGTTCAAAGATATAGATAATCGCCAACTCAACTGTTGTAGCTGATGTGTTCGCTAATAATCTTTCAGGTACTTCTCTTTGCTTTGATCCCTGACACTTCGGAGAAAGGAAAAGAAAGATATGTGATTCGTTTTTTATCCATTTAAAGTTGTAGGCATTATTGATGCTCAGTTCAATTGTTATTTTGTGGTCAAGGTAACGGATTTGTAGCCGGCCTGTTAGGAGTTCGAGCCTAGTGCCGGTGAAGACCCGCCGTGAAGGAAATAGATGCACGTTAAATCTGTCGAGATCTCGAACGTCGTCCCGTTGGTGTGGTTGTATAGTTAAGAGAGGGGGGATGCCAGCTCAGGTGTCGTCCTTGTCACTTGACGGTGGTTTAAAATTACGAGGTCCGTCGCTAAAGGCCCTCGTGTAGCTGTGTACAACGCAATTTTAATATTCACTTCCTACCTCAATGGTTATTTTAAGATATGTTTAAGAAAAAAATAGTGACAAAATTACTTTAAAAAAGCTTATTCACTTGTGTGAGTAAGTGCAAGCCATTTTGCTTATTGGTACGCCTCATTAAGTATATTTTAGGTTTTTTACCAAATAAAAATTTACAAAAATTACGAGAGGAGTTCAGGGCGATGGCATGATTGCGCAGTTACGTTGTCAAAATTTTTAAAATGTATAATATGAGAGTTGAAATATACGTGTTAGAAATATTAATTATTTTCATATACTTAAGAGATTAAATATATTAGGTATTTTATTTTTACCTACTTTGAGATAGACGAAAAAAAGGAATTTAGAATGAAAGAAAATGCCTAGCTGTGTATATCTTTATATGTAGAGAGAAAAACCAAAAATAAAATCGATAATACTCGCACATATTCTTCTTTGAATTCTTAATACTAATCCGCATTTTGTCATTTTCGTGAATACGATTAAGTTTGGCAGAGCATGATCAAATCATTTTATTCAATAATATAAATCAGTAAGTATATTTTAATGGGGTTTTTTTTTCAGTTGATTATACGAAATCCTAATACAAATGTAAGATTCCATGCATTTTAATATGCATTCAATTGGTGCCTTTTATTCTTAATAAAATTTGGCACCAATATTAGATAACAATTTTAGGCAATCTTTTTTTATATTTTATGTAAAGGTGATTGCGTTATAAAGCTAGTATCCTGTTATTTGAATGTGACTAGAATCAAGTAAGAAATGGAGAATCAAACAGATTTCGTAAGAGATTTTAGACATTTGTAGAACTTACTGCTTCCACCTTTTCTGTACTCCACCCGCCCCATACTGGGCACATTCAACTGACGCCTAAAATTCCACAGATGCCTTCCTTGAAGAAGGTGTGGTAACATTTGTCACCACATCTTCCCAAAGATTAATTCTTCTTTCTACGCCGGGGTCACAACAAACGTTGCACATTATGCAAATTGCAACAATTGAACAGAGAAGAAAAAAATACATAAATAAGCCATTCTTTAGCAATTGAATGGGTGGCTTAATTTATGTGATAGTCAAAAGTTCTGAAAGATTACATTTGACTTTTCGATCTTTGTCCTTATTTTTCGTTGTAATTTCAGAAGTTTTGAATTCCGAAATTCGATACTGTAAAGTACTTCGGGAGATAGATGATAGTTTTCTTTTTCTTTTTTCCTTCAACTTTTAAGGTTAGCAAAAGGAAGCGATGTTCAGGAATCGTAATTAGGGAGAGCTAATTTCCTGTTTTGAAGGAACCCATATATAATCGACTTTCAGAATAGCAGATACTACTAGTTTTAGAAACTGTACGTTGTCTTTCGTTTTCTCTGTATGTATGATTACTCATTTGATTTTTTAACTTGGAATTTTTCGAAGTCATTTTCTTCGTTGGGAAATTTAGGATTACTAAAAAATATTTTTTTTTCTGTGGTAATAAAAATAAGCATCACATTAAAATGTTCTCGATTTAACAATTTTAAAAAAAGATAAATTATTCTCCGAAATTTATTCTGAGGGATATCTAGTTTACTGAGTTAAGAAAATAAAAACTTCAATTACAAACAATTTAAATATACATCATTAATCCATGAAATCTGATATATATTTCTGTTTTCATATAAATTCATATACAAAATTATACAATTTTATTAATAATTAAAATTAAATTATTTTATTTTTAATGTACTTATATAGTTTTCCTATTTCAGGGGAGGGGGCAAATAGCGGCCCGCCAAGATAGTCAGAAAATCCATTTGACCGAGATTTCTGTCACGTGCGCGATCAAAGATTCTTCTTTAATTTTTCATTATCAGGAAAACGAAGTATCTAAAAATGCGTCTACTAAGCGATCATCTGCAGCGTTCGGTGGGTGGCCGCGGTAGCCGAGTGGTATAGGTATCGGATCGTGGCTTGCCTTGTCACGAGTTCGAGCCCAGTACCACTAAAGCCCCGCCGTGTAGGGCAGCGATGCACGTTAAATCTGTCGAGAGCTGAAATGACCTCCCGCGGTGTGGTGCGGTAGTTAGGAGAGAGGGGTGCCAGCTCAGGTGTCGTCCACGTCACTTGACCATGGTTCAAAATTACGTGGTCCGTCGCCAAAAGCCCTCGTGTAGCTGAACAGTGCGACGTTAATATTCAATCAATCAAGCAGCAGCGTTCGGTGGATGAGGTCAAAAGAAGATTTCAGGATTTCAAGAAAATTGAGCCTAAATTCAGTTTCCTATGTTATCCCATTACTGATATTGATACAGCACCTGAGAAAATACGGCTTGAACTTATTGACGCAGTCAGGTCACACAGTGTGAAGGAAATGTTTAATGCTATGACATTGAAGTTTACAAATGTTTGGTATCTGAAAAATTTCCTTTGCATGAAAAAATTTGCGGCAAAATTGTTCTTTATATTTTAGTCGACATATATTTGTGGGAGAAAATGTTTCTTGCAAGAAGATAAACAACAGTAAATATAGATGCAAGTTAATTGACATACACTTGTAGGATGTGAGAAGAACTTCAACACAAGCAATTTCACTCCTGATTTAAAAAAAATTATAAAAAAGTATGATAGGGTACATTTGTATCTTTAAATTTCTAAACAAGGGATATAAAAAGAAAACTAAGTCGAAAAATTTTATTTTAGTTAATTTTTACTAAACAGTTACAATTAATATAAATATGTATATACATACACTACGGAACATTGAAAATAGCGACCCAAGAAGGAAGCTAAGTACAATCGCGAAACTTTGCAAATAAGTACAGCGTAATGCGATATGCAAATGATCCAAGTTTTGTACCAATACGCAGGCTCATACACACCGAGGTGGCGCTACAATCAGGAAGAGGGTGCTATATAAGCCAGCGCAAATTCGAAGATTCATAATAATTGAGGATTAAGGTTTGACACCGAGCTGATAGCACGTTCTCCGAGCGAGCTCTCACGTCTGGTTTTTCCGCGCACTCACTAGGTCGCACTTATAGCTCTTTTTAGAGCTGAGTCGACTTCCTGATAATAATTGCAATTTCTCCCTGACGACTATGGCCTCGAATAACGAACTCTCTACGGACATGGACTACCAAAATGCCTCTCTTCCTACCTCTGGAAACTCTACCCCGGAACGACCGACTGGACCTACCCCTTGTGCCAAGCTTGAAGCAACCAAAGCCGACATCCGACGCTACACCCTGATTGTTCAAGGTTATGAGAACATAATAACAACTCTCAAACAATCCAATGCACAAGACGAACACGACCCTACCTTTGTTGAAATGGTGAAGCAATGCACTCACTACGAAGATCTACTTGACAAAGCGGTAAGTGAATTTGGCACTTTACCTTACTGCAATACCACTGGCTGCCCTGTTCATGAAACCCCTACTTCTTCACCAATTAAAACTCAATCTACTAAAAGAAAGGAGGAAGATGGTTTCACCACTCCTCCCTGGAAAAAATTTCAAAAAACAACCTAACCTATAAAGAAAAATTTAAAATCAATTTACAAAATAGATTTAATAACTTACAGCCCAAGGATACTAAAGCAGCAGGACCCTCCCGAAATAACACCTCTAAAAATACCACTTTAATGCCAAAAGCAAACCACCCAGGAGCAAAAAATCTTCCACCTCCGGTTTTTCTTAAATACACAAAAAACCATAGACTGCAAATGAAAACTCTCAGTTCAAGAAACAAAATTGAGACCTATACACAACATTAGAATCGCGAATTATACCTGTTACAGGAATGACCGCGTTGCGGACGGACACGCTGTCGGCGGTGGTACACTAATAATGATCAAAAACTCCATTAATCACTTTAATACGCAAACACCACAACTCCAATACACCGAAGCTACTATTGTAACGATTAATCCTCCAAATTTTAATCCCCTCACAATTATTAGTATTTACATTCCCCCAAGTTCTGACAATAGACTTTTCACTCTCGATATCGAAAATTTAATTCAGATCAACAGTAGTTGTGTGATCTTTGGCGATTTTAATGCTACACACAACGCCTGGAACTGCTCCATTAATTCTGTACGTGGAAAACAGCTTAAAAACTTTACTGATATACTTGATATAGAAATTGCTTTCCCCGACACCCCGACCAGATTCGGGAACCACTCAGCTAATACACTGGACTTCGCACTCATTAATAATTTCCAATACCCCTTCTCAATTACCTCCATTCCGGAACTCTCATCAGACCACAATCCGGTCATACTTAATTTTACTTTCAATAAAAATATACACAATGACAATACTAGAGCAGTTACCATCTGTTGGTCAGAATTTTCGAAACACATTAAAAATAATATTCATATTTCGGACTTTAAAAAAATTACAAACCCAAACATCTTAGAAGACAAAATCAATCTGTTCACCGAAGCTGTCCGCTCCGCCTACGAACACGCCTCCCGGCCAATCACAAACAAGAATCACACCTACACTCCATATCACATTCAAGACCTCATAAGACAGAAAAATAAAGCCAGAAAAACGTTCCAAAACACATTAAATCCCACTCACAAAACAAACTACAATAGATTGCAAAAAGTAATTAAAAAAGAGCTTAAAAATTCTCGGATCAAACATGGAAAATTAAACTTGAAGCTATGAATACACAAGACAACACTCTATGGCAGTATCAAAAATTCTTCCGCAAAAAGCGGTCTGATATCCCCTCTCCTTGAACAATACAGCAATCACTGACGAGCAAAAAGCAGAATTACTAGCTAAAACTTTTTCAAGGCAACTTCACGGAAAACATTAGACCGACAAATTTTAATACTAATATAGATTCAATCTTAAATAACACGTTGGAAAACTTCTTTTTCCAACCCGCCCCCATTTCTTATCATTCCAACAGACCCTGTTGAAATAATTAATTACGCCAAAAATTTAAAAATAATAAATCTCCAGGCGCTGAGAAGATCACTAATAAAATGATTAAAAATTTCCACTTAAAGCAATTTTAACTCTCACATTTCTAATTAATAAAATTCTCAAACTCAGGCACTTTCCTAACAACTGAAAATGCAATAATTTTCCCAATTAAAAACCAGGCAAAAATAATCATCAACCTTCTAGCTATAGACCTATCTGTCTTTTATCCTCCCTCAGTAAAATTACTGAGCATATTATACTTAACAGGATTAACACATTCATCTCAGAATCTAACTTTATTAACCCAAATCAATTTGGTTTTACAAAGAGACTCTCTACATGCCACCCACTCCTAAGACTGACTGAGAAAATTACTTCTGGATTCCAGAGGGGCAGATCCACTGGAGCTGTTTTTCTGGATATCCAGAAAGCTTTTGATCGAGTCTGGATTGGTGGTCTAATCTACAAACTAATAACTAACAATTTCCCCCCTGCTCTCATACACCTAATCAATTCATATCTTACTAACAGATCTTATCAAGTCCGAGTCAAAGATTCTCTTTCAAATATTTATCAAGTCAACCTAGGGGCCCCGCAAGGAAGCTTGCTTGGTCCAATCATATTTAATATCTATATTAACGATATTCCGACACACCCTCACACAAGTCTAAACATTTATGCTGATGACACTGTCATAGCTACCACTTTTAAAAATCACAAATCCATCACCAAGCACTTAAATAACCACTTAAAACTACTTGAAACATACTTTAACACATGGAAAATTAAACTTAATGTTGAAAACAGTAGCAGTGCTGTTCACAAGGAAACGTAAAGCTGCAACACCACCGACACTATACTCCACACCACTCCAATGGTCTCAAAACACAATTTACCTAGGACTGTTACTTGATAATAAACTCACATGGAGACAACACATTTTATATAAGCGAAACAAATTCCGGAATGCTCTAAGATTAATTTACCCTCTAATTTGCCGGGATTCTACAATGACTAGAGATAACAAGGTGCTTCTCTACACTGCCGTTTTGCGGCCCATTTTAAGTTATGGTTGTCCTGTGGGGGCTACGCTGCTAAAAGTAATTTAAAAATTCTTGAAATTTCCCAAAATAAAACTATTCGCATGATTGTTCATGCGAATATGTACATGAAAAAATACGCATATCTACGAGGCATTAAAACTTCAGAATTTCAAAAAGCTATATTCAAAAAATTGCCATTAACTTTTTAACTCATTACCACAAACAAATAACTATCACATCATTAATCTAGAGAAATACACTCTGTCGCAAAAAATATATGCACCCAGAAGAAATTGAGCTACATTCACGAAATTTGGTATGCATGTAGTGTATATGAAAATAAACAAATGATTAAAAATTCAGAACAAAATATCATTTTATTAAGCGGTTACAGCTTGCAAAAGGTTAAAAATCAGTAAGTAGTAAAGCCACCTCTGGCAGCTATACAAGCCGAAATTCGGCGTGGCATCGATTCAATTAGATCACTTATGACCCCCTGTGGAAGATCCTGCCATAGTCTTTGCATCTGCGCAGTTAATTCTCCTGTATCTCGACGGCTGCAGTTGCCTTCCCAGCGTCCAGACATGCTCTATTGGCGAAAGATCTGGTGACCTGGCAGGCCATGGTAGGACGTCATATCCTTGAAGACATTGTTGGGAGAGTCGCGCAGTATGTGGACGAGCATTATCCTGTTGGATAAATGGCACCTGGGCGACTTGATAGCATGGGTAGCACAATCGGCGTTAAAATATCGTCCACGTATCTGCGAGCTGTCAAAGTGCCTTGAAGGACCACTAAAGATGATCGTGTGTCCCAAGAAATTGCTCCCCACACTGTCACACCTTGTGAAATTGCTGTATGCCGCTCGACAATAAATGCCGGATCGGACCGCTGGCCGGTGCGCCTCCAGACACGTGTGCGGTGGTCATCAGCACTGAGACTGAATCGGGATTCATCACTGAAGATGACACGCTCCAGTCTGTCACACTCCAAGCTGCCCGAGGTCGGCAAAATCCAGTCGACACTGCCTGTGATGTGGGGTCAGTGGTAAGCGTCTTAGCGGACGTCGGCCTCGCCAACTTCGGTCAGTCGTCTCCTTATGGTTTCTCTTGATGGCACTGGATGTCTGGAAGGAGGTAAGTGGCGTTGAATCGATGCTAGCGACGTTGTTGGTGCCGAAGTGGCCACTCTTCTGATTGCACGATCCTCGCGATCATTTGTGTTCCTGGGACGTCCTGACCCTCCGCGACGGTACACTCTACCTTCTGTGATCCACTGTTGCCAACACCGAGCAACTACCATATCGCTCCGACCGAGGGGGCGGCCGATACGTCTATTCGACCAACCTGCTTCTCTGAGGCCTATTATACGGCCCCTATCAAAGTCCGTCAGCTGCTCGTACTGCCGCCGGTTACGTCTTAGAGGCATCCTAAGTCTCAATATCGTCTATCAAAGTCATCAGATTCGTTTGATAGCCGTACGGCGCTCGTACTCATGCTTTTAAACCTCCCAGTTGCGCAACTAATATGCGCATAGCACACTTAGCCTTGTCTCATTGGCTTCGAAATTTTAATCATTTGCATATCTCTTTACCAGACTACATTCTTGCCCAGTTTCGTGATTGTAGCTTGATTTCTTCTGGGTGCATATATTTTTTTGCGACAGAGTGTATACCCCTAATGACAATACTAAAAGACCTAGGAGAATTCTCCTAGACTCATATAATCCTCCCTAACATTTAATAACCTCATTTGCCGTTCGGCAAATGAACCTGCTAAATTTTTTATACTTTTTCATCATTTTTTACTTTCTTTCATTTTAATTTATATAATTGTCAAATACTGTTTACCCACACAGGCTACCCCCCCTTTTACTTAATATTTTAACTTAACTCCAGGGCAGCCAGCCAAGTGCCAGTTCACTTATCAATACACAAGGAACCTCTACAACATCAGGAAGAACTTTTTAGCGTCGAATTTTAATTTAACCACATCTCTCCACTTTCAACTAAAACCAGGGTGTCTCTCTTATTAAGGACAATTTAACTCTACAGGCACCATTCACTTGTTAAGATATGGGATGGAGGCTCGCTTCGCGAGCCATATGCCCAGCGACAGACAGCGACAGCGAAGATTCATAAACGTGACGATTACCCGCCGATTGTAGGAAGACTTTGGTAAGCGAAACATGCCAGGTAAACGTGCTAGAAGACATTTCTCACAGTTAAGCGAGTTTGAGAGAGGCCTGATCATCGGGATGAAAACTGCAGGCTATTCGACGCACCGTGTTGCTGGCCAGGTGGATCGTTCGGAGTGTGCCGTTAGAAATTGTTGGGAGCAGTGGACACGATAAGGTACCCACGCGCGGAAAACCGGGTCTGGAGCGACCAGGAAGACCATGAGGAGAGAGGATCGAAGGATCGTGCGGCAAGCACTTGTGGACCCCACAGTGACTCGTTCAACGATACGAGCAGACGTAGGCGTAGCAATTGTTCCACAAACAATTTCCAGGTATTTTCCAGAAGCAAATCTTAAATCCAAGCGCCCTTTCCGTGCACTCCCTTTAACACCGGAACATCGGCAGCTGCGTCTACAGTGGTGCCAAGCCAGATCAATGTGAAATGTCACAGATTGGCAAAAGGTTGTGTTTAGTGATGAATCCCGGTTTGTTTTGGGGACAGATGATAAACGGGTACGGGTGTGGAGGCGCCCACACCTGTACCGCCTGGTGAGCGGTACAATTCCCCCACACTGTTCTACGTCGCACTGCCCGCATAGCTGGTGTAATGGTCTGGGAGGCCATAGGCTATGATAGCCGGTCCACTATAATTGTGATGCGTGGAACCTTAAAGGGCCAATGTTACGTTGTAAGATATTCTTCGACCACATGTAGGACCTTTCCTAAATGGTCTCCCAGGGGCGATTTTCCAGCAAGATAATGCTCATCCGCATACAGCAAGAGTTACTCAAGACTTCCTACGTCATTTTCAGACTCTTCCATGGCCGGCCCGCTCCCCTGATTTGTCCCCTGTAGAGCACGTGTGGGATCAGCTAAAACGGCAGATTCCATTGTGTCACTCTGTACATGATTTAGAGTTGGCTGTTCAAGATTTGTGGGCCCATCTGCCTCAGGACAACACAAGGTATCTAATCACTTCAATGCCGGACCGTGTGGCGGCATGTATTGGAGCTGGAGGTGGTCAAACGCGCTATTGAAGTTGCCCAGTATTTGTGTCGTTGCACACCCTGTATTCGTTTAATTGTCTTGTTTTTGAGATCAAGTGAATCTCTCATCTGTATAATTATGTGTATTAAATTTTATTTCAATCCGATGCTTTCTTCTTGGGTCGCTATTTTCAATGTTCCTGAGTGTATAACAGAATCACAATATTAAGTGACAAGATAGAAAGCGATTTTCCTTGCAATTTTCTATTTTCCTTTCTATATGGAGTGTTAGATTTTTTTGTTGCTATTGGTTCATTAATTATATTTAATTATTCTAATAAAATAGTACAGTAAAACGAAATCACATTCTCAGAAATTAGGCCATCCCAGGTGGGATTCACACCCACAACCTTTGGATTAGAAGTCCAACGCGCTATCCATTACGCTAAAGGGGCACAGCGAGCAAGTTTCCTTTATATGCTGTTGAACTATTATTTTTGTTACTATTATCCTATTTTTAATTTAATTAATGAATTAATATTTGTAGAAACTGTATTAATATTAAGTGTCATCCACACACAATACAAGTTCAAAAAAATGTATTTTAACTTGAATGGATGAATAGAAAGTACTTTATGAACGATTGAAAATTTGAACAAGATATATATATATATATATATATATATATATATATATATATATATATATATATATATATATATGAAAATAGTGAACTAATAGTAGGAATAGGAAAAAATGGACTTGCAGCTCTAGACAATATGAAATTAGCACAGTAAGTGAATTGAATAAAACTGCCATTATTTTATTATTTTTATAATGAATACAATCATTTTAAAAAAGTGCAGCCCTCCATTATCCTATATTCCGACAATGTTTCCCACGGGCCGAAACAACTTGCCCACTCCTGTCCTATTGTATACACTTTGTGATAAAAATACATCAAAAACTGGTGCTAGATCTAGCTATAGTTGCATCTGAGCTAACACGAGAGCATTATAAACTTCGACCTCTTGTGACACACTGTCAAAAATTCTGTGCATTTGTTTGACAAATTCGAATGATACGGCCATTCATTCTAGATATGGAAGTTTTAAGAAGCAATGAAGAGCTCTAACTAAACTTAACACAAAACTTGGTAAAATATCCTCATCGGAAGTATACCAAATGATGTAACAAGTTTGCATGAGTTTTTGTTTAGGTAGATCACATATTTTCTTGAGCAAAAAAAAAAAAATTTTTTAGACGGTAGAGATTTGGTAGCAAATGATAAGCTTAACCGAAAACCAAATTAATCTAAGACCCTTAGGATTATTGAGCGGGATTTTTCGTGGCAAATAATCTCTGCGCGTCATTGAAAATGATGGAAGAGTCTTACAAAATTCTCAGAAACTATTTGAACTCTCTCCACTTCTTTTGCATGCAGATTTGAGCAAACCAAATACTGTGCTAAATTTGCTTAACAAACTTTTCCTAATGAGGAAAAATCAATGAGAAGTACACGTTGCTGAGACATTAATTCAGTCGCTCTTTAAATGATCTAAACTACCTGAAATCAATAGTTACGAGCGATGAAACATAGTTTTAATACAATCTTAAGACAAGGTGACTAAGTTCGGATAGAAAGTAAAATTTAAATGTTTTGAAGCTTTTGATGACTAAATTCCATCGTATTCGTTTTGAATAGGGGTGTTCTTTTATATGCGTGCATTGTAAGCAATTCTCGCGAAGTAAAAATGAACAGTCATTCGAGTCATTATTAAATTCTTGTAATAAGTACATTAGGACAGAAGGGTCTTATTGTGCACCAAAGAAGCCCAACTAAATAATGATTTTTTATCCTTATTTCTTTTTACACAGTCTTAAAAATTCTTTGAAATGTGATACAATGGGCTCAGTTCATGACGTCTCATGATAAAAACAAACACGTGTTTTCCATTGAATTCAAAACAAACATTAAACTAATTGTACTTGTTGTTTTATTTGTAAAACTCAGATAAAATTTCAAATTTCATATTAGGGTAAAGATGTTTAAATGTTAGGGGAAAAAATTTCATAAAATTTTTTTAAATTAAAAAAAATCATGTTTTATGTTTATACTTTTAAATAAAATGCATTATGTATACCTATGTACTTTTTAAGAGAAAGTTTCTGCAAAGAGCCAAAGTTGGCAACACCGGAGCGCGTGAACTGATTAGATGGAAACACTAGATAGTTATTATCGTGTGAATATGACGTCGCATGAGTTTTTGAATTGATTGGCTAGAATCACGTGGCTTTTACTATCATGTGACTATGACGTCACATGAATTGAACTCATTCAAAATATCATTCTCTTTTCTAACATGTGTCCAAAGTTACCCTTGCACATACTGAAATAGAAATGCAATTCATCTCAGCTATTTGCATATTTTCATGCTCAAACTGAGAAAACTTTTAGAAGATGTAGATTTCTTGGAACAAATTAAAATACTGTTTACAGAATTAAATATTAAAAAAAGAAGAAAACCAGACACTGTTATATTTAATTAATTACTTTTCAATATAATTATAATTGTTTTTGCTCAAAACTTAAAAGCAACTCACATCATTTTTAGCTCGTGTTTCTATACATTATTTGCATGTATGCTTTGCCGTCCATCCGGTCTAGTTCTCCATGACGCTGACTGCTGTGTCGTTGGGCCTGGGCTCAAATCCCGGAGGAGGCCTGGATGTTTGTAAATATATAGTACCATTGCGGCAGGAGGTACTCTAAATAGCCCTAGAGCTACAAGTCCTCTCGTGAGGTTGGTGGAAGGGGAAGAGAGGTGAGAGTCAATGACCCCCCCCTAAGATGTTCTCACTCAGAATTGGGGTGGAGCTGAACCAAATTGTACTGTCACCTGAATGGTGTTCAAAGCTACAGCAAACGACAGGCGTACTACTAGCCCCTTGCCACGATGAATTTCGTGGGCTTTGATCTGATGTTAATATCGATCAGGTGGCATAAGTAACAACAACAACAACAACAGATGTATACTTTGAATTAAAGCTTAAGTTTTAATGTCTTTTATTCTCTTAAGACAAGGGTCGGCAACCTTTTGAGTCAGAAGAGACAAAAATTACAATTTACAAAATTTCAAACTTTTTAAAGAGCCACAAAATTTTTTCTTGCCAACAATCTAAGTAGTACTTGCAAAAATAGAGTTGTTTGATAAAAAAAAACTAATGTATTTACTCGTAAGGAAAAATATCTTTCTATTTATTCATGTATAAGAAGTGTTTTTCACAACAAATTAGATAATATATATATGTCATTAGAAAAACAATATTTATATAAAAGAAAAGGTCGAAAAAATAGGAGCTTCGCTGCCTGGCGGGAAAAAAGGGCAATAATCATGCGTTTTCAGCTTTTTAATTAATAGCTTTTTAACTGATAGCAATATTGGAATATGAATGGTCAAAACGGATTCCTCAGATCATTCCCGAGCTTTTGGTACCTTCGGCGAGTTTTTGCGTCGTGCGGTTCGTGACAAGATACATCTAGTTGCAAATTCACTAGCATAGATACGTTTGTTTACCTACGAATTTTAAGTGTAGATAAATAATATTTGCGTATGGAATTAAAGAGTCGCAGCATCACATCCGAAGAGCCGCAGGTTACCGACCCCTGCCTTAAGAAAACAAATCCCCTTCTACGTTAAACTTAAATTTTTGGAGAAATTCGCTTCTCTCCATTCTATATTTATATTTTTTTATATTCCATTTAACATTGTACTTGTGATCTCTTATGGCATACAACTCTTATGTACTTCTTGGGATAGCGTATTTTTGAAATTTCACTCAGACAGTACCTGGGACATTATCGGAATTTTGCAATTTGAAAAATGCAAGAAATTTATGAAAGGAAAATTTGTCTGAGAAGTGATTTGTGGCCTTAATCTTATCGTCTGAAAGAGATCCTATGTAAAATAAATAAAATAAAAGCAGTCTTAAAAGAAGATCTAGAGTTGAGTTGTAGAACATTTTACATCAAGTATTTTATTTAATTATTTTAAAATCTAAATAAAAAGTACTTTTTAATACGTATGTATAACTGAAAAAGACGTTATACTTTTTGTTTTTAGTTCAAACATGTGTGTCCATTCTTTATAAGGAAAACTTCAAAGCTTACATCTAGCTCGTAATTTAATTTAAATTATACGAATTATGTGAAGAAATTGCGATCTGATGCTAAAATTGATATAATATCTATGTTTCAAAGCCCTCGGATAAAGTTTTAATTAAAAAACACGTTAAACTTTTACAAGGTGTCTCAGGATTATTGGATTATTGGTAAGAATGTAGTGGATATCATAATAATTCAGATTTACATAGCAACCCATGGTCGGAAACGTCTTCATTCAGTGCTAGGTAGCATTGTTCACAAGAGCATTGGAGGAAACAGACCCGCATTACCGCAATCATTTAATCTTCCATCGCCCTGATAAGAGTATGGAACATTTTACAAACACCTATATAACGGAGAAATATGCATAGTATTGGGAGAAGGAAATGCACGTACAGTAGAAAGATTGTATCTCGAAAGATATCCACAGAGAGATGCACCGGACCACCGGACGCTTACTTATTTGCATCACAATTTGTGATAGTACTCTTTGAAGATGTAATAGTTTACCTTCATGTTTCAAAACACGATGTGAGATCCTACTAAAGCAGCAGCGACGGCTCGTACGCTGGTACTTGGATTCCTTCGAGCTATATCCAACACATTTTGTTCTATACTAGAGTCACTTGTAGCCTATCATTCGTAATGATTCATGTTCACACGAATTGTGACACAAATTAGTAAACATCCGGTGATCTTTTTGTGGGTACCTTTCGCGATAGAATCTTTTTGCTGCCAATCCATTTCATTTTGATAATTTATGAATCTAGTACATATCAACTAGCTTGGTGTTTGTAAAACGTCCCATACTCCTCTGCCAGCGATGTCAGCTCCAAATGACTGTGGTAATGTAGATCTGTTTCCAGAGCCTAGCTACCGCCTTATCAGCTGTATCAATGACACGGGGCCCTCAAGCTACAGGGCCCCAAAATGCGTAATCAAAAACCCGTAACACGTAAAGGGGATAAAAAAATACTCCCCAGGGATTTTTGATACAGGGCCCACTCAGTACTACATGCCCCAGTGTCTGTTTCATCTAATGCTCTTGTGAACAATACCAACTAGTACAAAACGAATACGTTTCCATTCATGGGTTGTTGTGCAAATCTGAATCCTTGTGATGTCTCCTACCTCCTCGTAAAGTTTGTCCAAATAATCCTGGGATACCCCTTGTAAATGCATGAACACGAGTCTAGTATAGCAAAAGTATTTTTTATATGAAGTGGAAAGTTTCTACTACACACTATTCACATGCTAAATAAAAAAATAATAAAAACCTTAATTTTCAAAGACATATTTTAAGACTTTTAAAGTTCTTTTTAGATTGAAGTATAACATTCACATAAAAACTAAACATTTTTATTTAAAAAACAATTGAAAATAGGATCAAGTTCTATAGAACATTGAGGCAATTGTACAGCCGTTAATTTTTTGTCTCCAGATCTTCAAACTATTTCATTTTGGTACGATTTCCATCTTGACACTAGCCATGGTAGATGAGCCCGCGATCATGGTCGCGTGAGATCATTGATGGGGTTACTATAGGGGTTAATAGAGCGTTAGAGATATACATATATATTACCGTTTTTGAACTTTTCTTTTATTGAGAACATTTATAAATCCCCCGTGCACCACAAAGTATCACTCGGGGGCTTACAGAAGCAAGCATGAATCACTCATCACAAAGGAAAGAAGGTATTTAAAGTCATGAAGGATTACAACACAAGCAGCCGTGGCTTCTCCGGGATTCGAACCCAAGCCCAATGACACCGCAGTCAGCGTCCCTAACCATTATCCGAATGGACGGCGTTTTTGAACCATTTGAACCGCAGTTTTGAAATTTGGTTGGTATATTCCTTTCAAGAAGTAGAGAACCACTACAAAAGAGGCTTTTACTAAAATTGAACGCCAAGGATGTTGCGAGGGGTAAAAGGGTGTTATAGATAAAAAAAAGAAATCCGTTTTTTCCAACTATTAAACCTAGACTTAAATTTTAGCTGGTGTGTTCTTTCATGGAGTACAGATCCTCCAAGAGAGAGTTTTGCGAAAATTGACATCCAAGAGGGATTGCGAGGGCATATTATACAAAAAAAAAAAACAATAACTAAGCTTATAAATTTGAAAAAAATTTAGAAAATATATAACTTTTGCAGAATGGATATCTGATAAGAAGGAGGTTTCAAAAGTCAACCCACATGGGTGCTATGGGGCGTTATACATAAAGAAAAATCTCCTTTTTTCAAATATTAGGCTTACAGATTTCAAATACGGCATATCTGATCTTTTGTTGAGCAGAAATATGCTAAAAAACCTTATTTTTGTTTGATTTCCAACTCACTTAAATTTAACACATAATTTTTTTTTCTTTTTCCTTCAATCTCTATTGTTTTATTTTTCAATTCACCTGTACGAAGAACGGGTATACCAGCTAGTAGTTTAATAAAATTCAAATTGTTTAATACGTTGGTCTGGTTTTGTAACATATTATCATATTTTTAAGGTATCTGTGTGTGGTAGAGTATAAAGGACAATTTCGATAAGAATAATGAATTTTTTTATTCCAAATTTTATTCCAACGTATTTAGATGCTAAGGATAGCCATTTTTACTCTATAAAAATGATACAAAAATAAAAGGACAACAATATTCGAAAAAAATATGTTGCTATGCTCTTAGAAAAATTTTATTCTTTTGATACATAGAGATTTTAGAATTGAATAGTAGTACAATTTTTTAAACTTTCGATTTTAAATCTTTTAATGCCTTTTTCTTTAAACAAATTTCTTCATATTTTACAGGATTGTATACATGAAATCTCAAAAAGCTCTTTGGATAATTATCTAATATTCTGAATCAATGCTTGTTTTTTAAGATGTGTAAGTTATGTGTGAGATAGATTTCAAGCAAAAAAAATTACATTTCTCGGGTTTTTTTATGATTGTTTTTCTCTGCGATAAATGTGAAATTTTTGAAAAATTTTCATTTTGTAAATGCTTTTACCCTTAATATTCAATGATAAATGCAAATTGTTCAAAGATAATTATTCATTGCATAAGTAACTGCTTTCAGAGTAAAATTCTGGGGGCTTTTCTTAAAAACTTTATGCATTAAGATTTATTTTGCTGTTTTTAACTCTATGTGTAAATAATGTCTAGTTTAAACTTAAACTTGCGAATACTAAGTTAAGTTTCTTTCAAATTTTTTCCTTAGAACTAATAAAAAGCTTTAAGGAGTGTGACTAGTGGAGACGACCCTTTTCTAAGAAATATTGCTGTAAATATATCTTTAAACTTATTCTTTTTTGGTTATAATAGAAAACCTATAAAAATTGTAAGATAATTTATTCAATGCATATTTTTTTAACCTCTTTTTTTTCTAAAAATATTTTAACTTTCTCACATTACCGGATTTTCAAGACAACTTCAAACAAAACAGAATATACAATCAATAATATTTTGTTCCAATCAAAACATTTTACCCTTTATGCAACAATGAAACCTATAACTATTATGCAAAACATTGTATTCCCTCAAATATTAAATAAAGAAAAAAAAACCTATCTTTCCAGAATTTAATTAAAATTTTTATTTTCATTCCAACTATTATTTGTTATTTTTCTCACAAGGAAGTATATTATTGTGTTCTACATGGGCATACTTAATTCATACTCAGTCTGTTTTTAAAAATAAATAAGAAGATTGTACTTCACACACAGAAAATTAAATCTTTCTAAAATCCTTGCTTGTGAGCTACAAAAATGTAAAAGAAGCGCAGCATCATTTTATAAAATCTAAGGAATCTAAGGGGTATTCTAAAAAAAATTATTCTTGATGAAGAAGGAAATATGACACTATATTTAACAACTTTTCTCAAAGGGCATTGCAATTATGGGAAATAATTTACTCTTTTGAAATATTTCATCTTCACTACTGGTTTTCTTTAACTGAATTCCGTAGTTCAAATGTGCAATTTTAAACAGAAATTTTATACCTAGATTCTTTTTTGTCACTTCCGTCTTTTCGTTCGGGAAAAAAGCTTTATTTTCTTGTGTTTTTTTTGTTTGTTATTTTATTTTTTTAGTATTTTCAAAGTGTGTTGATGTTTTTTAAAACACTTTTTTTCTTCTCAGAAAGCGTTTTTAATTAAATCCTGGCTGTAACAATGAAGATTTTTCCTAAATCCAGCAAAAAGAAAATAAAAGAAATGACACTCTACAGATGTTTGGACGTTTTCTTGGAAGAAAACTAAATTATTAAATAAAATAAAAATCTTCAGAAAAATTTTTTTCATTTTTATTTAAATATTAATTGGTTCACAATAAAAAAAATCGCAGTTTTTAAAGTTATTATTAGTTTTATCGTTTGTTTTTTTAATATATAATAATTGTATATCGCACTCATTTAAAAAAAATGTTTTTTGTGTGTGACTTAATTATTCATTTTCTTATGTCATTAGCTATAAGAAATTTCTTTAAATAAAAAATTACAATGAAAATTATAAATCTTTAATTCTACAAAGTATAAAGCATATTGTAGAGAGCAAACGATTTTATTTAATTCAATATATTTTTTATATTTAAAGAACTTTTGATTTATATTCATTTTGCATTATAAGTGATAAAAAAACGTTTGTATCAAAGAAATAAATTTCTAAAAATAATTCTTTGCAATTTATATTAATCAATTAAAAAATAAGTATCATAAAATCTTCTATATCAGTCGATATATACTCTGTTAATAAATCACACATTAATGATGTGCTCAAATATTATATAATTATCTTTGAAATATAATAATCACTTAAAAATATTTTCATTCTACATCAATTTCTCATTCTATATAAATCGCTATGATCATTTTCTTCAGAAACGTGAGTGGCAAGTACAAGTATGAAATATTCTATCGCTCCGCAACTTTAAAAATATTTAATTTTTTTGTTTCTCGTATCTTTAGTATCAAGAATCAATACTTCAGTTCTTTATCTTGGTTATTGGATTTCGTAGGTTACATTACAAAGTATCAAAAAATTCAATTTCGTTTTTTCAGCTTGAACACCTTGAAAATCAAAATTTGATTTAAAACTCTTTTAACCAATAGATTTTATCATTCTCAGCGCACCTCCATTTGCTTTCCACCCACATAATGTTATTTATTTTGCTCTAAGTTCCAACGGAACCTTAGATTTTCAATTCAGTTTTATTGATGAAGCGAAAGTTATGACAAGAATTGAAATCCAATCTTTCAAACGGGGTAAGGAAAGCACATTTTTCTTTCTTTTTTTTTACTTAAAAGGGCGAACAGATTTCCTTTGTAAACTACGTAAGTAAACATTCGAAACATGAAATTTCAGCCATTTTGTATTGACGTTGCAACATTCGACGTTGAGAAGAAAATTTTAAGTTATTCAAAATGTTTAAAAAAAAACTCACGAAATATGTCATCATATTTGACTTTTAATAAATTTTCTTTCCTTTTATATAAACATAACGCAATTGTATTATGTAACATTTTTTATTCAGCTCATATATCCATAAATAAAAATACATCGCATCTATTTGGGTTCTATGTTAATTTAAGGTTGAAGTATATTTTTTGTGTTAAAATAAAAAGAATATCTTATTACTTTCTTAAAAATTGTAATTTTTCATATATTTAAAAAGTTACAAAAATCACGTTGTAGAACAAAACAAAAACGAAAAACATTTTAAATTTTAATGATTATTAAATTGTGCATTAAATGAAAACAATACAAAAATAGAAATACAATAATCAGATTGATGCGCTTAATTCAAGTGACGTCATAACCGCGTGATCAATGCAATCACGTGTATCTAGCTTATGAGTTCATGTACCTCATTGGTGCCAACTTTGGCTTTATACAAAAATTTTCGTTTATAAATTACATATTTGTTTACAAAAATAATTTTAGCTTAAAATATAATACATATACACTTAAAATACGTATATAATATAAGAATATTATATATTATATGACCATCATGAATTTAGCCCGTTGCCATAGACAAATCTGAGTTGTGAAAAACATTATCTTATAGTTAATATTTTTCGGAATGAATTACGAATTTTAAATCGTTGATAGCTTCTCTTAATTTTCTGCGTGACCGTAGTAAAAAAGATAGCATAATTTTTAAACAGGAAGATAAATGTTGTTATTTTGAGTTACGTTTTTAATTTGGAATCTTTATCTGTAAAACATGTTGAAAAAGTCGAAGGTTAACTTCATACGAAGACAAATCGCTTTAATCACAATAAAGATTTAATTTTAAACGCAAACAAAGAAAATTATCAATCTATTCAAATACATCTCTCATCTGTAAACACCATATAAATTTTATTTAATATATGTTTTTTGTTGTTGTTTCTGGCCATATGGGGAAAATAAAAAGCATTTCAAATTGATATTGAAGCATGAAAACGATTTAAGAAATGAATTCGAATTTCTTGTTCTGATTAAAAAGAAAAGTTTACTTAACTTTGGACAAACAAATTTGATAATCGAAAGATAATATAATTACAACAATTAAAAAAAAGTTTCACAAATTATAAATTTTTTAAAATTTTTAAGTATCGGTAATAAATATGTATGCATGGTTTAGAACAAAAATAACATTTATTTTATACATATATATATGTATGAGTTTACATCATTATTTTCAAGTAAGGAAACACTTCTATCACCTATATTCTAATTTCAAATTTTACGTCCTAAGAAAATCTTTTTTATAAAAAGAAAGAAGAAAGGCAGAGTAAAGAGAAACAATAAATAGAATTTAAAAAAATTATGGTCAGATAATGAAGTTAGTAACTAAGCTTGCACTCACATCACAATTAATTGTTATATGACAAGAAAAAACAGTTTTGGAGAAGACAGTTTTATCCACAAAGGGGATATGTTATAAAAAAATTCTTCAATTGAACAAGACCTGAATTTTTTTAAAAAATTAAGTAATATAATTGGTGAAAGAAGGCGAAAATTGCAGCTTAAACAACAGAAAAGTTATGAGTTGATAAGTTGACAAATTAATCGGGAGCTGAATTAATAACCCCCTTCGTAGCTAAAAATATTAATGCTTTAAGTATGAAAAAAATTTATTGCTTACATGAAAAATTTACAAAATAATGCCAATTCATGACATTGTTAAAATTATTTTGCCGATTTATTTTTCTTAAGTAGAACAAGAATTTAATTAAGTATTTTAAAAGTAGACTGAGAGAGAGACTTCGGTGTGTTATTTTCAAATATTAAATTTTTTTTTATGTAAAATGTCTGTTCTTACGGGGTTGTCATATACACTGGTGAAAACAGTTGAAGAAACAATTGGTTTCTTTGCAATAAAAAACTAACAAAGCAAATGAAACCAGATCTGGCCAAAATATTGTCCGATATGAGAACAACATATAGAAAACAAAAATGTGCACAGCCTGCGTCCTAAATAAAGAAACTGGTCTCTTGTACAGCACAGCAACTAACCAACAACCCAAAAGTCAAAGAAAAACATGTGTAATAGGACGAAACATCGCTCCTAACAGAAACACAACTCTTGCATCGTGTTTCATACTGTCTACAGAGTCCTTATAAACTACTGTGGCAACCGCATCCCCTCTTGTACCAAGGCACTCTTGAGTTCATCAATGGCCATTGGAGCTGCTCTTCGAGTTGCAATTGAGCGTCCGTAGATTTCCCATACGTGTTTTTAAGATTAAGGTCAAAGTTATCGTCCATAAAGATAAAATTTCCTCATATGCTTCACTGAAAGGTCTGACATAGGATGCAAAGATCTCCTCCTGTACCACAGACCTGTCAGAGCACCTCTATCGAAAACATGAAGGACGCGTTGATACTTGTCCAGACCATCACACTACTTCAACCATAGTGTTCTTCTCGACAATGTTAGATGTCGATGTCAACTCCCGGGTTCTTTCCAGAAGAAAATACGTCTCGAGTCGCTATTCGGGCTAAAAGACCACTCATAACTGAAGAAAACCCGCCCGAACATCTTCTGTCCAAGACAGGTGCTCTTGGCCCCATGCAAGACTGTTCTTTTTGCGGTTTATAGTGAAAGGGATAAAGATTACAGGACGCATGGCCTGCAGTCACCTCTGGGCGACTGTTATGCATGAAATGGATTTTTCTGTTGCTTTGCACAGGTTGCGAGACTGTTGTGTCACTGTCGAAATCTTATCCCTTTTGGCTAGAAGTCTCAACTAACGGTCTTGAATCAGCGTTGTTGCCCTTTTGCTACCTTGACCAAGTCGGTGGGTCACTGTTCCTGTCTGTGAACTGTTCCCGCAGAGTGGACAACACATTTCTCGAAATTCCAAGGTCTCTACAACTGGTAGCCTGTGATTGGTCCGTCTCGAATCTTCCAGCTATCCACCTCTTGTGGCCTTTCCTAGATGATGACGACTAGCCATAGGGTAAGTAAAGGAATTCAAAAACAAACAAACAAGGATTGGGCTAAGTTACGGTGTTTTTAAACGTCCTTAAGCTACAAGCTTCAGCGCACTAGTAAGGTACCTCTTCACCGAGCATGTCAAATTGGGGGCTGCATGTTTTCAATCTTCAAAAAATCAATAAAATACAATTTTTATTCTATTATGCACTGATTAGACTCTATGTATTGAATATTATACATACTTATCGTTTTATATGCCATGTTATTTTTTAAACTTAAACTATAAATGTTTTACATACTTTATTAAAAAAATAATTATTACTGTAAGAAATTTAATTTAGCATTACTTTTTTGAAGATATTTGACATCGTTTTTTTTCACGAAGCTAGTCATCAAGATTTGATTGTAAATATTGAGCTGATGCAATTTTCAAAATTGACGATAAATGTTGATTGATTAATCTTGACCTTTCTGAATTTTCGCTATTTTTCATTTAAGAAAATAATCACCCTCATAAATAAGTGCTTCCAAACATAACCATTATTCGCATAACAAATTATAAATTTTAGGAAACAGATCGATTTAGAAATATGTATAAAAATCTAGAGAAATCCAACTTCTTCATTTGTAACCTTTCATCAACAATTTTAATATCGATAGATGGAGGTCAAGTGAAAGTGCGAAATTGTAAGTGGCAGCTTTTAAAATCAAAAAAATCTTCGCTCTATAGTTCCGTTTCTAACAATTTGATTTAGTGAGCATCTTCAGGAAGTTTTAATTGATGGAATTTAATCAATAGATACTGACAGTTTTCAAAGTAAAACATAAATAATTTTTAATAGTATCAAATAGAGTTGTAACAACATGATTTTCGTCTTTAAGTTTAAGGGGTGTTGGAGAAACCCCCTTCTCTGTCTCTCTATACTGACAATGTTAAATTGGCTGTTTTCGATGTACCTTTTCTCAAAATCTGTTTTATGTACATGCTTGAAATTTTTCATACTATTAAAGTACATCTCTCTCATTATACTAAAATGAGCTTTTAGCTAATTTTGAATTTTTTAAGAAATTATGAAATATTTTATCAAACATTGCGAAATTTGAACCATTTTTTACTTAAAAAAATTTGTAAAAATTAAATTTTTGAGTGTTTTAAAAAAAGCACATTTTAGTATATATTAGACATTATTATAAATAATTCATAAAAAATTTACATACCTGTGAGCAGTAGTTTCTCAGAAAAGGTACATCGCACATTAAAATTTACATTTTGAGATAAATTGATTTTAATGTATACAGTGAGACTTCTAATCGGCTGGGAAATAAAAAAATAAAAGGCTCAATTTAAAATAAAAGATACATGTTTTGGTTCATATCAGTCGTTACACTATTAAGCAAAAACAAAGTAATTTGCTTACAATTTTCGCCATTAAAATGGGCGTGGCCCAAATTCAACGATTATTTAAAAATACATTTTAAGGGCTTCTAAATACCCTAGAGGTTCAAGTAAGATATTTTTAGAAAGGTTAAAATTTATACAAGTTGAAAATGTAAAAATCTCAAATTGTCAAAAAAATAAGATTTTAGCTTTCCAACACCCCTTCAAATTAAGTTGATTAAAAGGTAACTTGTAATATCGACTAAGAAAGTCATGTCCCTCTTTACCCATTGTCCATTTTTTAACTCAACACTTTACGTGGGCCGCAAAAAAAATTAATTTTCATCGAAATGTAGATTTATTTCGAATAATACAAAATAATAAACATATATAAAAGAACAAGAAAAATTTAATGTTTACGTTCTGACACCTGACATCACCTACAATCACAGCTGATTTTCAGCTACAATCTTTGCTGTTTCAGGAGAAATTTTGATGTTTTATTATATATTATTGTGTGCCGGCATACTCGCCGGGCCGCATAAATGCTCGTTGCAGGCCACATGTTTGACACCCCTGCTCTACACAAACGCTATCACAGCGTCATTGCCGTACAACGTCACATGTCACTGCGTGGCAGAGGTGTCTGCGAATAGCTTAGCTATCATCTGGTAACTTATTTGCGTTTATGCGTTAATTATTTTGTTCTTTTTTTTTTTTAAAAAAAAAAAACTTTTCCTTGAATTGTTTTCACGAGTGAATATACCATTAATTTTATTTACATTCCAGGTCTAAATCTGTCAATCTTTATGTAATTATGTTACTGTTAGACGTGTAGGAGAAACAGGGATTGAAAGAAGCAGTTAAATATCCGAAATAAATTTTATTCCCTGAATTTTCGAATTTCTGTAGTGGTGACTTGTCGCCACTAGTAAGAACGCGAAATTATGGTTTTCGGTAGTTTACCACACACACACAGTAGCGCACACAGGAATTTTTCAAGGGGGTGGGGTGGGGGGTTCGGGGTCGAAAGTTTACCATTCTTGTATCATGCTCCTTTTGATTTTGTCGATTTTCGGGAACAAAACACAGTGAAAAACTAATTGTTGAATAAATAATAAGCATTAATAAAATTAATCATTAGTAACAAATACTTGATTAAATTTTACGTACTATATAATTAGAATTATAATCAATCGGAAAAAAATCAAGGGCTTTAAGGGGGGGTCCGGACCCCAGGTCCCCCCCTTGTGTGCGCCACTGCTCACACACACATATATATGTATATATGTATATATATATATATATATATATATATGTGTGTGTGTGTGCGTGTGTTTATAATAAAAATAGATAAAATCATTAGTCTGATAATATGTAAAAATATAAAATTGTGTATTGTTATTATTGAGTATAAAATATATCAAAATGCATTGGTGGATAGAGTCTAAGAGAGCGTTTCTTCTTAAACTGTGGGGATCTCCCCTCCTCTAGAAAAGGGTGGTATAACTAACTCTACAAGGGGGCGAGAGTATAGTGAAAAGTCAAAAAAAAAAATACTATTTTAGAAAAAATTATTAATTTACTGAAAGTAAACAAAGTACATTCCGAGATAATAAAAAATAACATTTACACTGATACAATATACTTATAAATGCATCAGTACCACACAATGTATTTTATAATTAATTTAACAGTAATAAGTTAAGAACAAATTTAAAAATTCTTAGTGACCCCATGAGCTCGGCACATATAAAATTATGTACAAAAATAACATCCGTCTGGATAATTTGTACCGTTTATAAATAATCCCTTCACTGCCGATTAAAAATCACATGATTCTCTCTTCAATGCCTCTGTTTTCCACGTAGACTCGCGTATGTAGTCTTCGGGGGAAAAAGATTAATTAAGTAAATCCTCTGGTATAAGTAAATCCTTCGGAAACAGTGTCAAGGTCCGTTTATTGCATTCCAAAACCTTCAGAATAATTTTATGGGTAGAAGTGCACAGAAGCGATCGTATTTCGGAAAGACGTATATGTATACGTTCGAGGCATTTAACGCACTGGTTGAGCAAGACGCTTATGTACGCTGGTGGCACTTAAGAGGTTAAAGTAGCATTGTAGCTTAAGCGCCAAAGTATAGTATTATTGAATTCAATGCATTGTTATTTGTATGAGGGCTGAATGGAAATTGTGATTTAATATCAGGTCGCAAATATTGAAAGTTTGAGAAGCACTGGCCTAAGAGCATATCTTATTCTCTTCGTTATATTTTTATTCCTGTTCTTGAAATGCAACTTTTGACCGGTCAAGAGCCTATTCATGATTTTATGTCAAGGAAAGAGCGATCCTGTTATAAAAGCAGATTGCTTGTTTGCGTCACAAATATTTTTGGTAGATCTATAACAATAACGTATTTTTTAAAAATCTTAAGAATAAAATTGGCTTTGTTCAGGATGCTCAAAGAGAATTCGATTCGAATGCTTTAGAACTGAGCCGGGACTATCAAATCCCCCTCCCCGCTCCGTTCCTCCTTGCCCCTTGGATTTTTTGCATTGGGGTATAAATCTTGATCTTACATTCAGAGAGTTGCTAAAAACGAGATGAGCGATTGATATTTCAGATAAATTACGGTGAAGTCTATTGGAGTTCGATATCTACAAAATGAATGGATGCGTGTCTACACTAGCGACTCTGTGTTTGATAGAGCAGCGAACGTTTTAGTTTCGACTGACCAATGGGCCCTTTTTACTGCTGTATTTGACGGTGAAGTCGAAGTTGTCTAGTTCAGCAACAGTCGATTCGTAGTCACACTGTAACAACCGGCTAGTGGATGTTGGTTTTTATGGGTTCGAGTTAAGATCAGCCATAACCAGATTTATTATCCCACTGACTTAAACCAAACAACTAAAGGTACGAAATGCACTCCATAACTAATTAGAAGAGCTTAAGGATACTTAACATATGAGCATAATCTACTCCTCTTACTCTTGGAGCACTCTGGACCTCTACGCTAGATTTCCCGGTAAATTTCTTACTTGTACGACCTACGGTAGTAATTATTAAGCTCAATCTTATAACTTATTCTCTAATTATCAATAATTGACCATCCAGGGACTATCCGTCAACTTTCGACTAACATCGCGTACCTAAATACAACATCTCATTTGAATAACTCAAGTCTTCTTCTTCAAGAGAAAGTTTTCAATAGAACACAGAGTTAAAAATAAATTTATCCCAAGAGAATTAGTTGAAAGTTCGAGGATAGACCCGTTACAAAACTTTTGTAAAGGTAGTCGTATTGTCAAAATCAAAAAGTGTTCTTCGAGTCCTTCGGAATAACCAAAATAGCTATCAAAGAATTTTGTTTTGTACACTTATGCTCACATAAGGCACTCTTTTACATAAAATTTCTCTCCAATGAATTCCAGCCCATTGTGGAATTTTGGGCAACGAAAAAGCAGACGCACTAGCTAAGAAGGGAATTTTGTCCCAGCAACACATTAAACTTATTTTTTTCATATAATGAAATTGTCTGTTAAGCTGACTCTTAAGAAATACTTAAACAATATATGATCCAACGCGCGTTATGGATGAGATGGGGATCCTGGGAGAGGTCCCAGTCTATCAAGAAGGACAAGGGTGGCTCTCGAGAGGTGTGTAACCACCTCTACAGAATTGGAGTGGTGGTCAAATGTGTTTTGTGTGACTACGATCACTCTAAGACCGGGGTGGGCATTAAGTCAATCGCAAACGACCGGTGGACCGCCAAGATATTTTAGGGTCACCGTTTCACATAAAACGTTAGACGCGCATACTAAAAGAAACACAGGTAGTTATCAAGATAATGGAACACGCGTGAATAAAACTGCAACCCAAATTTGAGAGACGTTTTTAAGAATTTACTAGACTAGAATCAAAAGTTGCATTCATGGGTTAACCCATTTGGCAATGTTGATGTGAAAAATATTACTAAAAATTTTCTAAATGTTCTCTTTATCTCTCAAGGAAAACGAAGCTTTTTTTCTCCTTCAAAAGGACGTCTCATTTGTAGAGAATAACTTTTGGAATCTAATAGACAAAGTAAAGTGTCCCAATTCTAAAAAAGCTGCAATTCATTTAATATCATTCTTTCGCTCTATCTATCTATATGAATCTACATTTTGAACAAATTTAATTAAGACAACATATCATTCCCGCTTTGCAGACGACCACTTAGAATCCAGTGCAAGATTAGCAGTTTGTAAATATATATATCTAGGTATTCTCTCTCTCTCTCAAGATTGGGGTGGATAATATGAAGACGAAGTCTTCTACTGAGACTATAGCTACGAGAATTAATTTTAAGTGAAAATTATTTACTTTCTGAAGTATTGTGAATTGTTTGAAAATGCATCAGTTGATATTATTAAATTTATGGGTATAATTATATTATGTTTGTACTTTGCGTTTTACTTCAAATGTAGTTTTAAAATAGTAAGTTTTTCTACTGTAGTTAGGTTGGTAAGTATACATATTCTGTATTTATTATTGTTATAATATAAACATTATTGAGCTTTTTTTTGCTCATCATGCCTATGGCACAAGGTGGACCACAGCACCTTGAAAGAATTAAAAGTAGACCGTGCCATGTAAAAATCTGCCCACCCTTGGTCTAAGATATGAGAACACTTGAACAATTGTAATACACTTTCTAGCAGTGAGGATATTGTTAAAACTCAAAAGTATAATTAGTATTAGTAATTTCAAAGTATCGAATTAAAGCTTAATCCCTTTATAAAATATAGATTTTATAAAATTATATAAAACAATTTTTTAAATTTTTCTATATATTTTTAGAAAAAATGTTCCCTCTCAAAATTTTTTGAATAAATCCAAAAATATTAATTAAATTCAACATTTTGTGTGTGTACACTGCTTTATTTATTTACAAAAAATATAGAAATTTTGCTAAAAGTTTCAGAAAAGTCTCTTTTATTTGGTAGTAAACGTTTAAGAGGAGCTGAAAATTTTTTCATTTTTCAGCCAAAATAACAAAAAATGCGAACAAAAAGACATCTATTTATAAAACTAACATAGGAATTAAAATTTGGAATGACAGCTTATGTCATTTATTGGATTGGATTTCTGTTAAATTTGTAAAATTAAACACATGCAATTTAAAATTGTAAAATTAAAAATGTAAACAATGTAAAATTTTGGAATTTGAAGGAAAATTCTTTTTTTTAACAGAATGCATAAGAAATTCTTCTCAACTTTTTTCAAGTATTGATTGTAGGTAGCGCTAAAATTCAATTTCAAAATTAGCCTAAGGCTAAATAATTAATCAATTTCTAAGCATTAATTTCGAAAATGTTCAAAATCGAATCCATTGAACAAAAAAAATTTTCTTTTTTACATTCTTATAACACGTAAACTCTTTCAACCCAGAATGTTTTAAGTAAGGTCATTGGGACATATTAGTTATTTTTTCCCGCATTTCAAAATAAGCCGTCACCTAATCCACTTGACCGCTAGCGGACTTGAAAAACAATTCAGTCGTTCATCATTGTGTTTAAATATACTTTTTTTTAAAAGGAAAAATTATAATGAGGAGTAAAACTAAATGTTTTCTTATAACAAACAATTGCTATGGAAAACAATATGCGCTTTATTTCTTGTTTTACACATGTATAAAAAAGTGATTCATATTTACTTTTTAGTTTTGCATTGTGAACTCAATCTCGTGGATCACATTGTACAGTCTTAAATGCAAAATTTCAATAATAAGTCTTTCATAATAAAGAAAACATGAAAAAATCAATTGATCAGGAAGAATATCTAATGTTATTAATGAAATTTTTCGTTTGTTTTACTTTTGTCAATCATGTGATGTTTCTTTTTTCCCCTTCCTTTATACATGTATATACACTCATTGACAAAAAAATTAGCGCACCAAGGAATAATTGCGGGATCTAACAAAACTTGGCATGAAGGTACATGTCGAGGAGATATGCAAATGATTAGAAATGCAGCGTGATTGCGCATTACGCATAGCCGGCAGAGGGCGTTTAACGTCGTTCTCCGTGGAGTATAAAACAGGTAACCAAAGCTTGTTTGAGTGTACTGAATCGTTTACAAAGGAAAAGCTGAGATAGACATGCCATTACGCCGTTTGTGAGGACAATATGAGCAGCTTTCGCAGTTTGAGAGAGGGAGAATTATCGACATGATGGAAGTTGGGTGGACAGCTAGGCGAGTAACTTGTCAATTAGATCGCTCTGATTGTGTTGTGAGGAAGTGTTGGGACCAGTGGATGCGATAGATGTCATTTACACGAAGACTAGGCTCAGGACGCCCTCGCCAGACCAGTCGTCGAGAAGACAGCCACATCGTAAGAAATGCACGCGTAGAACCAACTGCTCCATTGGCCGTCATCCAGGCACAGGTAGAACCTTCACTAGGGGCCCATGTGTCTTCTCGAACCATACAAAGGCGTCTGGCTGAATGACACTTGGGATCGCGTGCCCATTACGTGTACTGCCCTTGACGCCCAACCATCGACGCCTCCTTCGGAGTGGTGCCACGCACGAGGAAACTGGACTGCAGCGGAATGGAATCAGGTCGTCTTTAGCGACGAATCCATATTCAATCTCAACAGTGATGACAATCTTGTTTGTCTGTGAAGACTCCGTGGTGAACGCCTCAATCCTGTCTTTGTTTTACAGAAACACACCTCAAAGAGCTCATATGATGGTATGGGGTGCCATTGCTTACAATACACGGTCGCCCTTAGCATTGGTCCGTGGCACCATGATAGCCCAACGGTATGTCCATGACATCCTGCAACCACATGTGCTGCCACTCATGCAACGGCTCCCAGGAGCCATTTTTCAAGAAGACAGTGCCCGGCCTCACATGGCAAACGTGTCACAAGACTGTCTCCGCACTGTTACTACCCTTCCTTGGCCTTCCCGATCCCCAGATTTGTCTCCAATCGCACATATCTGGGATCATTTGGGATGGCGAGTTGGGCATCCCTTGATTTGGAACTAACTAGAGGCAAGGTTACAGCAAATATGGAACGAAATGTCTCAAGACATCATGCAGAACTTGAATACCTCAAAGCCCTATCGTATCGCATCGTGCATTCACACTAGAGGAGGTTCAACAGGGTATTAAATCCTCCGTTCTTTTGTCGTTTTCTCTGAAAAAAAATAATCATTTTTCTTTGAATTTCTGATCATTTATTTATATCAAAGTAGTCATTAAGTATGTAAAATTCATTTTAACGACTTCTCCTTGGTGCGCTTATTTTTTGTCCATGAGTGTATATACGAGTAATTCTTTTTTTTTTTTTTACTTTCTACGTAATATTGTAATTTAATATTTTAAGATTATTAATGACAACTGACTGTTAATAATATGATGCGCAACGTTGTAGTAGCTTTTTCAATTCTTACTATTAGTTCACGTCTCCCTATATCTTGTTCAAATTTTCAGTCGTTAATAAAATATATTTTAAAGCGCTCAATTGAGCTGACATTTTATATTCATGATTGTTTTGGATGATAATACGGTATTTTAATTGTAATTAATTAAAATTAATTGACTGAAACTAAGTATTTAAAGAATTACACACAGTCTCACGTTGGTTTCATTTTTAATGACTTGTGTCAAAACGTTAAGAGATTTTTTTTTCTCACGTTTTGAAGCATTCAGTTGAACTGAAGTTTTATATACATTATTGTTTTGAATGACAATACGATACTTTAATGATAATTAATAAACACTAATTGCCACTTAATGTTGTGATTCTGGGATATGTGTATACATATTTATATTAATTGTAATTATTTGATGAAAAGTAACTAAAATAAAAATTTTCTTGGTTGATCTAAGTAGGAATTTACTTTAAATTTTTTTTTTCATATTACTTGTCAGCTTAGAAACATAAAAAATAATATCAACTATCACATTTTTAAAATGCGAGAGACTACTGCACAAACCAAAGCATAAAATCATACAAAAATTAATTGAATAAAAAATAAAATTCAAATTCATATTCTTTGAAAAGTCCTGAACCACTTTTCATCGATTCAGAATTCAAGCTTCAGAATTTTTTTTTTAGATTTCACTTTATTTTGAGTGATAAAATAATTCAAGGAACTACTCACTATAAGTTTCCATGAATAAGTTAGATTACCCTCTTTGAATGGTAAAAAAAGTAGACAAGAACCTTACAATTAAATATAGTATAAATAATTCTTTATCCATTTTTGCCTAATTCCTTTTAAAAAAAGTATTATTCGTTTTATATATATATATATATATATATATATATATATATATATATATATATAGATAGATAGATAGATATAGATCTATATATATAGAGAGAGAGAGAGAGACATCTGAGTTGGTAACCCCCTCTTCAAACTACCACACTACACCAACAGGAGGACTTTGAGCCTCTACAGATTTTCCATGCATCAGCCGCTCTATGCGAAGGGCCTTCTGTTGCACTGGGGCTCAAACTCATGACACACTGGCCACTAGTCCATGACCATGACCTCTAGGTTGTACATTTTCTCTTTGAATAACGATTTTAGTGACTCACGACCATCTGCCCTTACAACCACAAAGAAGAAATAAAAACAATAAATATAAAGAAAAAATAACTACACATTAGTAAATGTAATATACACACTTATAATAAAAAGTAAGTAATGTAATTTCCCCATTATGCACAAAAATTATTCGTATATACGAAATAATTTAAATTGACTAAGGGCATTTTTATCTTGTAATATGACATTTTGGGATGGAATTATTTAATTTCATTATTGCAATCGTTGAATGGATTGATAAGGAAACATGTTGGTATTTTAAAATCACATTTTCTGATTCAACAGAAACACGAAAAGCATAACACAAACACAAGCGGATAAACACGCGAACATCCAAGACATTAAAAAAAAGCATCCTTTGTTCACTCCCGAGATCTCAACCCTTTATAGTTTTGGTTAACCGGAAACTGTTAGAATCCTATGATTTTTTTCCCAGTAAAAGCTTTTTTGATTATTTCGAATAGGCGGATGCTGCAAGATTGTATCGTGCTATTTTAAAAACGTTAACGATTCAATTTTACGTTTGATGAGGTTGTGGTTATTTCCTGCTAGGCGGGTAAATTAAAAATGAATTCTCACGCGAAGTGTTGAGGGTGCAACACCGTTATGAATTAAAATCCATCAAGGAAAAATTTTAAGTAATTATCCTGTACATATATAGATTGAGTTTTTTCTTCCTTTCTTTATTTTTGTTGTTGTTGTTGTTTTCATTTTTGAAGCCATATTGGAATGGAAATCGTGCCGAAAAGCATAAATCAATCTAATTACTTAAGCAATATTAAATTATTTTAATGGAGTTCACCCATTAAATGGCCTGTTTTTTAAGCATTCTTAGGGAATTTTTTTTTGATGACCAGTAAAATGATAGAACTTTACGTTTTTTATCAATTAGTTATATTTATCTTGAGAGTATGTATATAAGGTTTTAGCCAAAAATATCCAATAGAGCGTGAGTTATAGCGCTCTGAACACACCCACCTCGAAAAAATGGATGCTCACTTCCTCCACGATTCCGGCTGATTGGCTTATCTGAAATTAAAAAAATTAACAGCGTTTTAATCTATATGCTTAAATGCACGGAATGAACTATACTCAATTGAAAACATAAATAATTGGATTTTTGGGAGACCTCTGAAGAAAAAGTTTCGAATTTTGTTGGGGGGGGTGTTGTTTTTATTAAAAAAATAGAAATATTTTGAATTTTGGAATGATCGTAGTTCACATTTGGTGTGTATGTTTGTGCTGAGTCAACCCTATAAATTGTAGTCATTCGGTCAAACCGTTCTTGAGATATGATGGAGGAAAGTTTGAAAAACACAGTTTTGAGAAACACGCGTTTAAAAAGTTTCAAGTCCGATTAAAACAATGGAACTCTTAGCTTAGTGCTCCGAACAGCTGCTCTTCTAGCACCTGCTTCCTTATAACGACTTCGAATTTTAAAAAAATCACTTTACTACCGTATTCTAGACAAGTTAAGAAAGCAATGTATGTAAAAAAAAGTATTTTTAACCCTTTACATGGGTGAACATATTCTTAAATAGCTGTACTCATGCACTTTAAGTAATCCGCTCATGTAAAAATAAAGAAACACTTGGAAGAAAACTGAGCATCTTAAGCGTTAATGTTTCTTTGAATAAGCTATTTTAGAATTTTATCCGTATTATTTTTTTAAAAAAACAAGTTGAATAGTTTTCATTTTCTGCAAACTCCACATTTTTTTTTTTTTTTTTTACTTTTCCGTTTTCACATCGACGAATAACAAACTCATTGAGAAGTAAACTGTTCGTCGCATCACTTCATCACTTCCGGGAACAAAAAAAAATGTAACAGGATGCTCACGTGTTCACTAAAAGGCTTCATCCTCATTTCTTAAGCCGTTCTTATCTTTTGGAAGAAAACGAAATGAAACACCGTAACGTTTGCCAATCCTCCCATCTGGGATTTCCTTAAAAAAGACAATGCTTTCAACCTACAGCCAGAAGCATGGAAATGTGTATGAACCCAACTTGTGGAATTATCCGGGAGCTCGATTCCTTCAGTTTTACTGCGGATGTCAGAGCATGCGTGAAAAAGGCCATTCGTGCGTAAAATGGGCCCACTGAAATCAACCAATTCGTTTCCAGGGATGGATTTTAGAACATCGCAGAAAACAAATCATTTTTGTGGTGTCACAAGAGATATTAACTTGAAAAGTGAGCGAGTTCACCTTAGGATAGCAGTTTCTGAATTCGGATATGCATTCTGCTCAGGGCATGGGAATGGTTTGAGAAGGCTGCGTGAGACAATTTTAAAAAGGAATTAGGAAAAAAAAATTGTAAAAGTCTTGCCTCCTCACCTAAAGGTGTGGGAGAAAGGGAAGGAAGACTAGCCATTTTTAAAATCAATTAATTTACAGCGCAAACTGCAACACAAGTTCGATCAACCAAAGTTAAGAGATGCACCCAATTAATAAATATGAAGACAATTAACGAGATAAACGAGATTTGAGAAGACTTAAATTAAGTAAGACACTTACGTCACTTCAGTAGCTCTTCTTTCTTAGATTCAATCTCAAGTGACAGATCGTCACCTTAAGTAATACAATTATCAATTTCTAACTATCCACGTCTCACATTAAATGTAATTAATCACTGATTCGCTAGCAGTCTACCCTATCCCTCTTTTTCTAATATGATAGCCTAGACTTTATATAGTAGACTTAATTTGCATGTTCGCATTTTTTTCTTCGAAGGAAGCTTTCTAATAAAATAATTTTTAAGTACCAAAAATTCTCTAAGAGGACTGTTTGTAAGAAGATCGCGGATAGAGCCGTCACAGCTTCCCTAAGAAAATGTGGCTGGTGGTCACAAACTTGTGGTCGACGTATCGTGGGTTGAAGTTCTGCTGCCACAGAAGGCTCTCCGTGTAAAGGGCGCTGATGCACGTTAAATTTATCAGGGCTCAAATTGCTCCCGTTGGCGTAATGTAGTAGTTTGGGGAAGGGCGCCGGCTCAGGGGTCGTCTTCGTCAACGAGGCTAGAAATTGCAAAGTCCGTCACCAATAGCCCTTGTGTTACTTTATAGAGCGTATAAGTTATAGAGCACTATAACTTATAGTGCCCAAAAAATGTTTCGAGATAAACAATTCACAAAATATTTAAATGAAAATTTCCCTACCATTAAAAATGGATCATTGATATAAAATTAATATATTATACATTAACTGGTTTGTAGAAAAAATATATAATTAACATCTCAGTTCACGAATTCGTCAATTTATATAGCGTTACTATAACCAACTGTCTATGGTTGCAAGTTCAGTCATGTGTTTAAGTCCTATTTCCACTAAGATACGTCTTGGAGGTTAATGGGTTTCACATGTTAAATGGAATAGAATTTTAAAGTCCTCAAAGGAGTGAAGTGGAAGTTAGGAACGTGAATACCAGCCCTGTTATCGTCCTTGTCATTTGGCCATTGCTCAAAATTACAAGATCCGTCACCGGTTGGTCCAGCGTTTATTTAAGAATTACTCATTTTTGGCGTATATTTTACTATATTACAGAGATGCTTTTCCAAAAAAAATAACTCATCATTAAACAGAGGATTTCGGTACAATTCACTGTTAAATATAAAAGAACTTCAATACTCTGAAGGAAATGGTATTTGCATGTAATGCCATTATAAATATAGTTTTAATTACTTATTTTTCTTCAAAGAAATGGAAGTTATTTTCTTGATTTTTAAAAAAAAATTTTTAATTCATGGAAATTATGTATAAACGAATCCAATTCCTATATTTAATTCAATGAATCTCTGAATTTTAAATCCGTAACGAAAGAACCCCAGGAGTTGTGTTAAACTTGAAATAATTCATACACATACATATAGAAGAGTTTTCAAAATATTAATAACAATTTTTTTTTAACATAATCATGTAGCATTTTGAAGTACAGCTTTAAACTTTTGTATGATTAAGGAATACATTAGACTCCATAAGTTATTCCTAATTTGTACACTGGACTATGTTATGTCCACAAAAAACGCCAGGCTTAACCAAAGACAAGGACCAACCAGACCTGAGTCCAAGGGTGATCGTCTCGATCTTGATTCAGCTTCAATAAGATCATGATCCGAATTACTTTAATCGTCAAATGTTATTCCCAGAAATATATTCCGAATAACTAGGAATTTTGCGCTATATGCCTTTAGTGGTCAACCTCCGGATCGAAGTGATCGTTTTGGTCTAGTGGTTTCTTACGTGCTTCCGAAACCAAAGGTACCGGGTTCTATCCTCCTCATTGGTGACCTTGACGCTGAACAAAGAAACCTCAACCTTCGCGCAGCGGTCGTGGCACCATCTACCCGCCACAAGAGCAATCAAAAGCTATCAGACCTACTTAACGCTGCAAATAAAGCCGTCAGATACACGTGCCGCAACAATCAAAAAGCCGTTAGACGCACATGACACAGCAGCAGCAACTCACACGCTTTCTATAACAACTATATTGTTTGTTCACCCATCCACCAACTCACTGATGGGGAGTGTGTAGTGGGCAACCTCCGGACTGAAGTGATTCTTTTGGTTCAGTGGTATGTTACGTGCTCACGAATATAAAGTATGCGAGTTCTGTCCTCCTCATACCAAAAGGTAACAATGCTTTATTATGTCATTTCTGTCGTTCTTGTCTAGTCCTAGGCTTACTACCACGCACCATCATTTAATCGAATGGTGGCAGTCAGTTCATTCATGAGTTTATGGGATTGTATGCTACGCCTATTCAATAATAACTGTTTACCGTTTGTAGGAGTATTGGACAACATATGCTAAATATTGTCTACTTACAAGGGTTGCAGGTGGAGCTTTTTCCTCCATAGCGCCTCAACAAATCTTAAGACGTTACAACAATTAAATGGAGAAAAACATCTGAGATTCACTACAATAGAGTGAAAACGTATGTGTAAATCATTTGCTGCTAAATCAGTAACTAATTTAAAACTATGCGCAGAAATGACTGAAACAAAAAACAATATTCACGCACACACACATAAACAGAACCTGTTAATTAAATGATGTAATGATTTTTTTAATTACGCGCGTGGAGAATAAAAATCTGTAACATTTATTAAAACCGAAGAAGGGTTGAGAGGTATCCACGAACGATCTTGCAAATTAAAACTACGGTCAATAAGTACTAGCATTCGTGATATTTCGATGACAAACTATATAAAATACACTGCGGTTCACTAAAAATTCTACACCAGCAAAGAAAACAAATAGCATAATCTTATTTATTGACCATGTACGATATAATTGGAGGAAAATACCATTTTTACAGATGGCTTGCGGTGCACCGTGTGAATAATTCATCTTCCAGAACTGCAATCTGGCAGCTCTAATCTGACCATGTATAGAGTTGAATTGACTGATACGGGTACATATATATCCATGCAGTTTTGATTCATCAATTGTAGTGGAAACTTTCATGTTTTTTTTCGCAATAGATGTCCAGATGTCGCAATGGATAATAGATTGCTGAAACGAGATGGTGTGTGTTGGGGGATCAACCAACAAACAAACAATCACACATAGATACTAGTATCAGAAAAATAAATGTAACAAGAAAATAATTGCGGATACAAATTCATTGATAAATAACAATATATTTTAAGCTCAATTACTATTCAATATATCAATTATTTAAAAAGAAAATATCAAAACGATTATTTCTTAACTAAAAATTAATAATTTATAAGGAAACCTTTATATCTGTTCAAAGTTCCTCAACGGAATCAAATCGGTATTTTGAGATAACTCTGCTAAGGTTATAAAAAAAATTTTTTTTTTGAAATCTAATATTAAAACATTCCAAGAGAAAATATGGACCTTTTTTATTGTTTTATACTTTATTAAATTAACGATTAACTTTTATTCGTTCAATGTAAGATTTTTAGAAAAGTTTAAGTAAACCGGATTTCGTATTTGGGTGATGAGAGGACAGATCATCAGACATCATAAAGTTCAACAAATTTTATTCAATCTAAAATCTTAATACACTAATATCGTATTGGCTAGAGCTCGACGGAAGCGAGAGAAACAATTATTAAACGCTAATCAATAATAATAAAGATTCACTTAACTAACACTGGAATTTTTGAATCACAGTCAAACGGCTTACAAATCAAACATAGTCTTAAGCAGCAATCATATGAAAATCCACGAGTTTTAATGCAACTCACCAATTCTAATAACAAATAATCAAAGTCAATCTTAATATCTACCTTAAATACTATCCTTACAGTTACAATCTCATCATCCTCCGTGATTTTACTTCATTTTTAAAATAGAAATCTTAATCTACTTAAACCACGGTTCTTTCACAAGGCAAGATTCTCAAATCAATCAAACAGTCTATTAAATAAATTTCCCTAGAGGTTAGTTCAAAACTTTCTCTCTTTCTTAAATACATCTCTATTACTAGACTGTGATAAATTAAGCAGCATGAAACTTAAAGAAAGTCTGTGACTAAACTTACTAATGTATCAAAATTATGTCTTAATTGCATTAAAAAAAAGCTAAGCTATTTTAAAATAAAAAACAAAACTTTAAAGAAATTTATTCTTATCTCACAAGAAAACAAAAGAGTGAAAATTAAAATGTTATTGCTCTCTTCCAATGCATAAAGCCCTCTTAAAATTACTTCGAAAACAACAAAAAGAAAAATAAGATCTTATTTGCAGAAACTTGCAGAAATAAAATTAGAGTAAGAAGAATTGAGAAAGAATGCGTGTTCACTGTCCATCCAAAGAAAAAGTTCCAACGTAAAAACTTCGCATAGAAGCATAAAATTGTTTAAATACTTTCTGCCATTTTAATTGAAAAGAGTAAATCCTTTGTCATTAGAATTCAATGAAACCGTTGAAAGTAGAAATGTCGTCGTTTCTAGAAAGAACTTGTAAATAAAGTAATAAATAAAGATTTTCAACAACTGTGTTGCATGCGGTACTTTTATCAATTACTTATAGAATATAAGTACATGAATATCTCAATTTACGAAAATTGACATAAACAGATTGTAAGGTATTCTTGATTTTAAGCAAAATTGTTCAGTGGTTTTTCTTAATCGTAATTTCACAATTTTTTGAGCTATTTCTTACATTTAACTTTACACTTTTGGGCATTGATTCCTATTCAACAAAACTAGTTCCTAGGTTTAGGAGGCAGCTTTTTGAATTATGAATGGTACTACCAAATAGCTATGTGTGTGAGAGAGAGAGAGAAATTGTTCTATGTGTTGAAAAAGAAAAAAATCGTTTCTGAAAAAAAAATGCCAGAAAAACGTTTTTATGGATTAAAGGTTAAACATTTGGAATAATGCCACTAATATGCCGGCATATGTAATGTCATTCGGTATACTTAAAGTATCCAACTACGTTCGGAACCGTGGTTTTCAAAAGCGCATAAATGGATAATTTTCATGATATTTAGTGTCACTCAGATTAGAATACATACATAAAATTGTTTTGAGCACATTTTGACAAAAATAATTTATTTAAATATAATATTTTGGCAAAAAATTAACTTAGAATAATCTTTGTTTCAAATGTTCTCCTTTCGTGAAAAATTCTTCTATTGTAATAATATTTTGCCTGTAGATAGCTCAGACCTCTTTACAGACTCAACTAGAATTTTTGAAAAATTCACATTATTTTCAGAGTTACCACCAATTGAAATAATTATGGACGTTTTTTTCTTAAAATTGCTCCCCTCTGTTGTCGTAAAATATGAATAAACCCACTTCTAAGTTATATATTTCAAAAATTCTGGTTGAGCCTCTGAACAGAGGTCTGAGCTATATACAGGTAAAATATTATCTAATAGAAGCATTTTTCACAAAAGAAGAACATTTGGAAAAAAGATTATTCTAAGTTAATTTTTTGCCAAAATATTGTATTTAAATAAAAAAAAATTGTCAAAATGTCCTTAAAACAGTTTTAAGCATATATTCTAATCTAAGTGACACTAAATATCATGAAAAGTATCCATTTATGCGCTTTTGAAAATCACGGTTCAGAACGTAGTCGGATACCTTAAAAGAAAACTTAATCAAGTGGAAACTAGATTTTTATCTATCTATTTAATAGATTTATTTACTAATTTTAATAAGGTTAATTTGCGGTTACAAGGTGACAGCATAAATTTTATTAAAACAAGGGCCATGTCCGCAATTATGGCATTAAAAAGACATACCTGTTATTTATCACGAATAATGAACTATCGTGAGAAAATTTTTAATTACTTTTCCTAGTGAGAAGGAGTTTCAGCGTGGTTGCCAATCTCCAAAACAAAAAAGGAAGGGGAGGAATAAGGTCTGAACACTACTAACCGAGAAGATTTAACGATAAACCTGACACGATTGATTCCGAATGTTGAAAAATTGTTATTGAAGCACCAGACTTATTCCACCCTTTAAAAGTATTTGTTTTTTGCTTAGTTATTTTATGTAATTTATTAATTAAATTTTAACAATTAACATGTTTTTCTTGAGCTTTAAACATGATATACTTCACTTCAGTTAAAAACTTAAATCGCTTAAAGTTAGTAGATCTATACCAGCTGTCAAAAAGACATTTAAATTTGTAAAATTGCAAAAATCCAATATTAGGTAAACAGGGGTCTACCACAAACCGAAAAAATGGCAAGGGGTCTATGAGACAAAAAAGTTTGGGAACCTCTGCTTTACAAGTTTAAAAAAATGTATTTGAACTTGAGTGGATGAATAAAATAATAGGTGTTTGAACACACAAAAAAAATTCGTTAGAAAAACCTACTGGCGTTATCTGTTGCAGCTAATAATTACTTTGACAGAAATAACGCAGAATAAATTTAAAATTAAATTAAAATTTAATTAATGAAATAATATTTGAAAAAAACTGTATTAGCATCAAGTGTCATCCACTACAAGTTTAAAAAACGGTATTTGAACTTGAAAGGATGAATACAAAGTATTTTATTAACGATTGAAAATTTGAACAATATATATAAATATAGGGAGAGAGTGTAAACTAGTAGTAGGAATTGAAAAAAATGTAGAAAAGTGTAATAGGATAAATTTGTCACATTAAACTAATTCTAAAACTAAATGTGCTTGCAGCTATAGGTATGAAATTAGCACAGTGAATAAATTGAAAAAAAAACTGCCCCTGTTTTATTTACCTTATATCAGCGTTTCTCAAACTGTGGGGCGTGCCCCCTAGGGGGCGTGATAATCCTACGATGGGTGCGCGAGTATATTGGGAAGTCGAAAACAAAAGATTATTTAAAAAAAATTATTAATTTACTCAAAATAAACAAAATATATTCTGGCATAATAAAAGAATAAAATACACATGTGTACTGATATAATACACTTATAAATATATCAGTACTGCGGAATGTATTACATAATTAATTTAAGAACTAAGTTAAGAATACTAAGTTCACTAAGTTAAGAACAAGTTTAATAATTATCAGTGACCCTGTAACGTTTGAAAGAATAACGGTAGCGTATTCTTGGTTAATTAAAATATGGAAATTATTTACGTCACAACTATTGAATATTATTTACTAAATGATACATTAAAGTTATTAAATTTAATTATAGATAGTTAGAGTCCAATATTTTGTGAGAGGCGGATTCATTGGTTACCGCTCCCGTGCAAGTTCAAGGCATCTCTCCCCTCATCTTCCGGTCGACGGGGCTAGATTCCTCGGGGGTCAAAAAGGGGTTGCGTTGCAGGTGCAAGATGCACGTGTCGGGTCCACAAAGAAGCCGACCCCTCTCGATGTTGATGTTCGGAGAAACGACGTTACAGCTCTCAAGGTCTTGTCATATGCAAAAATTAACATTTATCTTGATAATTTGTGTGTGCGGTTTATAATTAATCTCTTCAATGCCAATTAAAAATCACGTGATTCTCTCCCCAATCGCACCGTTTTGTAACCCATAGGCGAGCGCGTGTGGTGAATTGGGGCTTAGAAAAAGAATAAAAAAGCAATCCTCTGAAATAAGTAAATCTGTCGCAAACCTGGCAAGGTCCTTTTATTACACTCCAAAGCCTCCGGAATAGTTCTATGGATAGCACTGCACAGAAAAGATCATACTTTGGAAAGACGTATTTATACGTCTGGAGCAATGAATGCACTGGCTGAGCGTGAGACGTTTATATACGCCGTTGACACCCAAGAGATTAAAGTCATATTGTAGCTTTAGCGTCAAAGTATATTATTATTTAATTCAACACTTTGTTATTGTATGGGGGGCGCGATGAAAATTATGATTGAATATTGTGTCGCAAATATGGAAAGTTTGGGCAGCACTGCCTTATATTTATTGATTTTTATGGAACAGTTTATACTTTGTATAAGATGCAAAGTTTAATAATGAATGTAATCATATTGAAAAGAAGCATAGAAGCGGCCCAGAAGCGTAGCGTACACTCCCGCAACCCCTCATCGATGGAGCCCAAGATTCTAGCGGATCCGAAGGTTATGGATTTGGAATCTTTTGAAAGACCCGGCTTGTGTGAGTTCAAAACCCTGACTTTTCAGGGGAGTACTTATATTCTCCATTAAGCCAATGGTGTGGCCCTTAGCCCCTCCTCTGCTCCCGTATTGTAGCTAGCCCTCGAGCCAAAAGAATTGCCCACCCCTGCTGCATATTCATTAAGTCCCTTTGGAGTTTAAAAAAAAATTAATTATTTCTTGTTTTTCACAATTCATGCTATTTTAGTTCACTCTCTCCCTATATATATATATTTATTCATATACATATCTTGTTGAAATTTTCATTCGGTGGTAAAATATACTTCTATTCTTCCATTCAAGTTCAAATACATTTTTTTAAACTTGCAGTGAATGACACTTGTTGTTAGTACTGCTATTTCAAATATTAATTCATTAATTACCTGTTAATTAAATGAATAAATTACCGATTTTCGTTGCAAACTTAGATTCTCCTCCATAATTGTAACAATGTAATTGTTAGAACAATGACAAAAGTTGGCATCGAAAATTGGTTTTTCAGCCAAATTAGCCAAACCGGGTGTGCATTGTTATAATAATGCAGACAAATATCACACATGCTCCTTTTTCAATTCCAACTATTAGTTTACTCTCTCCCTTTCTCTCCCCTCTCTCTCTCTCTCTCTCTATATATATATATATATATATATCTTGTTCAAATTTTTTCAATCGTTAATAAAATTTCAAAGTAGGAATTGATTTGAATTTTTTTTATATTACTTGTTTATAATTCTATTATCTCTCTTATCTTTTAACATATTAATATATACTCATTTTAGTAGTTAGTATAGTAAGTATATATATATTATCTTAGTTAAAATTCTATTTGTTAGCTTTTCATTGTATAAATACTGTGACTACTTCAAATGCTTTTTTAATCATCGTATGACGCGTTTAGGTGCATGAGAGAAGAATATTCATTCCAAGTCTTTCGAAAAAAATGCATTAGTTGGAAGAAAAACATTCGTAAACACTTAAAGCCTCGCTCTTCTCTTCCTATTGCTCTGAATTGTTTTCGAATGCAACCTTGCGCAATAAAAATATTTCATAAATTAACTCTTTCCAATTGAAACAACTACCCTCTCCCTCAAAAAAAAAAAAGTAAAACCATTCATAAACCATCACAATAAGCACTAAAACGTCTCAAGACATGTAAAAAACCGAATTCTCACTACTGCTTCGGTCACCATTCTTCGAGACCATCACAAACGATCCCGTGACTTTCCCATTCCATCTCCCAGAAAACTATTAAAATGTCATAAACGTCACTCATTGTTAATAACGCATTATGTAGCTAAGGAGGAAAATAGTTTTCCAATACTGCTGTTTGGGAAAAAAAAGAGGAGAATCTGTTCGTTCTTCTTTTTGCGAAGAATCGAATCACATTTTAAGCCGTCAGGATGCTTCCATACCTGGCATTCCTTGTCGTCGAAGTCGTTGCCATGGGAACAACTTCCGACAAGTCTTGCTCATAAAGAGACGTAATTAATTGCGTGGGGGTCACGCGTTTGATGAGCTATTTGTCGAATGGAGTAATCCGACTTCAAATAGCGTGGGTTCGAGAGTTCTTTCGACACGGAAAGTTTCATGAAGTGGAATTTTAAATCAACACGCATGTTCCACCCAATTTGCGTTTGAACTTGTAAATAAATACTTTGCGGGTATATTTACCTTGTATTTTTCTTTTTCCCATACTTTTGCTTCAGCTATCTAAGTTTCACCAGTGCATATGCTAAAATATTCAATCCCTATAATATTTTTCTGCTTTTACTGAAAATGTTTGTTGTGGGGATGTATTTTGAGAGAATAAAAAAGGCATTTCCTATTAAAGACAATTTTAAATGTCTGAATATGATATTTCTCGTGTTTATTTCATTTTGATTACAACCCTGTTGTTCTAGATTTTTGCTTCAAATTGTTTTCATGTTAAGTTACCAAGAATTTAGTTGACCCGGTCGGCCCATGTTAATATCAATCGGATAGTCATTTTATTTTGTTCTGTCATAATGGTAATGTAATTTTAAGTTTGAAATATGTTTGCTTTTATGTAGTGCAAACCATTTATCGTAAAATCAGGCGTATAACAAGCACCGTCGTGTACTATACTTTTAAGATGCATTTTTTAATTTTATATACATTCGCCATATAATGCGCATCCCTTTTTTACGGAAAAACCTCAGATGTAAGTGTGTAATGCTCTGACGTTTTATTCAGGGTCACTATCCCATGTTTTGAAAAATAGTATACTTCTAAAATTACAACCCTTTAAGTTCATAAGGTACGTTATTTTTCAATGTAAACAGTATTTCTATATGTATAGATGTCTTAATAATTTTATGTTTCCCTATTTTTTGCATTTTGAAAGGTATCATTTTTATACCCAGCGCATAAAGCGCATCCGTAAATTTTAATCTTATTTTTTTGTATTCAAAGTGTGCTTTGTGTACGCCGGAGGGGGGGGGATTACACGGTACTTAATAATGTCATGATAGAAAGCCATTTTTGAAAACCTTTTCGCAACTTTAAAGACCCATAAAGATAATAGTTTGAAAGAATTTTTAATTATTGTACGAGAAGGTATGCCTAGATTTACGAAGTAAAACCATCATTCAATAAACAATTACCAGATTTTTTTTTTACTCATATAGGAAGAATGTTTTAGGATTTCGACAATTTCATCTTTGGTTTCGATACCTACTGGTATTGAAATTCAGGCAAAATCGATACTTCCCCCTCTATGTTATTGCGCATAATTAAATGAAAAAAAACTAAAGGTGTCAAACACAAGGGCTAATTTGGGCCAAATAAATATGGTTTAAATTAAGGTGCGCCGCAAAAAATCAATATTCGTAGGTACGTAGGTTTATTTCGAATAATTCATTATAATAAACATAAATAAAAAAAACCAAGAAAATTTAATGTTTACGTCCTGACACTTGACATCTACTATTTTTTTTTTTTTTTTTGGGGCACATTTCGATAGTTTATGATATATTATTGTTAGTGGCGTAACGAAGAACATTAGGGACCCCTTCAAACTAAGGTCTTGTGCTCCAAGCCGGATCTTACCAAGGGCACGTACTGTGCCTCAGTCAGACTTTGGGCCCTCTAGAGTCTTGCCTCTCCCCGGCAATGCTCAGGTGTACGTCAAGCCGCTGATTATTGTGTCCCAATATACTAGACATGCCGCAAAAATGTCCTTTGTGGTCCACGAGTTTGACACCCCTGAATTAAATTATCGCCATTATAATGTTTGCCTTCGATGCATTTTTAATTTTACCATAAAAGCTGATGGCCATATTTTTTTCATTCTGTTCGAACACATCGTTGTATACGCGTGGATGATTTAAATTCCATTAAGGTATCCGACTACGTTCGGAACCGTGATTTTAAAAAAAAGCATAAATGGATAATTGTCATGATATTTAGTGTCACTCAGATTAGAATACATGCATAAAATTGTTTTAAGGACATTTTGAAAAAAGAAATTTATTTAAATACAATATTTTGGCAAAAAATTAACTTAGAATAATCTTTGTTTCAAATGTTCTCCTTTTGTGAAAAATTCTTCTATTGTAATAATATTTTGCCTGTAGATAGCTCAGACCTCGCTACAGTGGCTCAACTAGAATTTTTGAAATATATAACTTAGAAGGGGGTTTATTCTTATTTTACGACAACAGAGGGGAGCAATTTTAAGAAAAAAACGTAAATAATTATTTCAATTGGTGGTAACTCTGAAAATAATGTGAATTTATCAAATATTCTAGTTGAGCCTCTGTAGAGAGGTCTGAGCTATATACAGGCAAAATATTATTATAATAGAACCATTTTTCACAAAAGGAGAACATTTGGAAAAAAGATTATTCGAAGTTAATTTTTTGCCAAAATATTGTATTTAAATAAATTTTTTTGTCAAAATGTCCTTGAAACAATTTTATGCATATATTCTAATCTAAGTGACACTTGATATCAAGACAATTATCCATTTATGCGCTTTTGCAAAATCACGGTTCCGAACGTTGTCGGATACCTTAACCAAAGTACGCACTACACATTTTGCTGTGGCATCCGCATCTATACTAATAAAATCAGTGTAACAAGTTTATCATCTGTGATATTCTCGAATAATGCACGCATGTGCGGCCGATCGGACTAGACCCAAAAACTCTTGGAGGGCTTTCCGATCCACGGGTGAACAGTTTATTACATTCTGATAGAAAGCCATAATTTTTGGATACTTTAAGTCCGGACACCCTGTACTTAAATTACATCTAGGACAAAAACGATCCGCGCCAGTAAAAGAATTCAAATCAATTCCGGCTCAGCTGTTTAACTTGGCCCTTTTTAAAATTCAACCAATCAAAGTGATCCCATGATTCAATATTTTATGCGACACTCAACTAAAGAAATCTGATACAGACTTTGAAATCTGGTTGATTCCTTTTCAATATCCAAGATTCAATATTTTATGCGACACTCAACTAAAGAAATCTGATACAGACTTTGAAATCTGGTTGATTCATAATTCTTTTCCTTTTCCAATATCCAAGCACCGAAATAAAAAGGAAAATTTCTTATATATATATATATATATATATATATATATACGCGTATTCTTCATATATATTTCCTGCTTTCTTCCATTCTTCTCTCCCTTGAAATTTTACCCAGTCTTTTTTGCATTCCATAAAATTTGGGGGAAAAAAGTCTGCAGATGAAATACCGAACTTCGCGTCAACTTACCCTATTGACAGTTATAGTGCACGTCAAATCTTTTATCCAATATTTGTGAAAGAAGAGAAATAAATTCTCTGGAAGACTAGGGGGACGGGGACCTATATGAAAAGACATCTGCTTTTTCCTCTTCGTCTTTTTTGAGTCAATTACTCAGGGCAATATTCAGAAGAAGGTGGACTGAATAGAATTGGAATTCTTTAAGCTTCGCAATCATGGTGAATAAATACTTAGAGAAGAATTGTTGAAGGGAACATATGAAAAAAAACTTTGGCTATTGAACACAGTAAAAATGTTCCAAAACTGTTCTCCAATTTGTGCAGCACAATCTCATTCATTGATGGAATTTGAGAGAGAAAAAAATGTAAAACTATTCAGATTATTTTAAAGAAAAAGAACGAGTTTTTTTATTTCATTCATTTGCTATTGAACAGTGTAACATTCCTTCGTGTTGTTTCACTTAGAATTTTTTTTAATATGAAATTCTATAAATTTATAATTAAAAGTATTGAAGGAGATAAAAACGAGAAAAAATATTTGCTCTAGAATCTTGCTTTGTAAATGTTTTGCCAGTTAGCAAACATATTTCAATGTATACATATTAAAATAAGCATTTTCATTTCCCTTTTGGTTTTTTAAGTCAGTATTACATTAAAATATAATATTTATAATTTATTTTCTGAAGCAGTGGTCCATGGTCCTCTGGTGGTCCTTAGCTCTTTTCTACGGGGTCCGCGAAGGTTTCTCACTAATTGTTAAGATTTTTCTCCTTTAACCCTTTATCTACCGACGGTACTTATAAGTACCAATCACTTTAAAATTACATAGAATAACCATTTTTACGAATACTCTGACGATACTTAGAAGGAATATTCTTTTAAATCCACTCTTCCTAGATACATAGCAGCACGGGTATGAGTATTTTAACGGGGAAAGCGAATAATTTTATAGCAGGAATTGCATTTTCAGCTGACGGCGTTTTCAGCGGATTGCGAAGGTTTGTTCCGAAAAAATAGTTAATGTCAAAAGATAAGTGTCTTTATTTTTGTTCATGTCAATGAAGACCTTAGAAAACGATTTTACTATTTATTTTAAGTGAACAGTGTGTATAATTAATTTTACAGTTGAATATCTATAATTAATTAGTTAGCTCTAACTAATTAAATTTCCAAAACTTGAGCATTTTGTTTATGTATATCCCTTAATTTTCAATGTAATGATTCAAAAAAAAAAATTGCATGAAAAAAACTGCAGTAAATCATAATGCGGTAGATAAAGGGTTAAAGACTCTGAAAGGCTATGTGGAAAAATTGACCATCATGGACTAGATAAGTGATCCGCAACCCCCGGTCCGCGGATCGGTACGGGTCCGTGCATTAAAGATGCCGGGCAGCCTAAAGAAAATTAAACTATTGCCATTTTATTTAAAGTGGTGTACTTCTCTCGGATTTGTGCAACTTTCCACGAAAATCACTTTTTATTCCACGTTAAATCACTTTTATTCCTTTTTGGTGTAACTATTTTATTCTGAAGACATATTTAAATGTAACTAAAATAAAATTGTTAAATCAAAACAATCTAAAGTATAAATAATCAACGTGTTCCACCCTCAGCGGGCCGCGGTAAAATTATCAAACGTTGACCTGTCCGCAGCGATAAAAAGGTTGCGGAGACTAGATCACTTAATTGCTCCAATGAAGAGACTCTACTAGAACATATTCAGTTTTTTTAATTGTTTGCAACTACATAGTCATTACTACAACCAGTGGCGCACACAAGGGGGGTCCTGGGGGTCCGGACCCCCTCCTCCAAAGCCCCTGATTTTTTCCGGTTGATTATAATTCTAAGTTTATAGTACGCAAAATTTAATTAAGTATTTGATATTAATGATTAATTTTATAAATTAATGCTAATTATTTATTCAATAATTAGTTTTTTACTGTGTTTTGTTCCTGAAAATCGACAAAATCAAAAGGAGCAGGATACAAAAATGGTGAACTTTCGACCCCGCCCACCCCCTTGAAAATTCCTGTGTACGCAACTGACTGCAATACAATATTTTCAAAAAATAGTAGAAACACAAGTACAAAAATTAAGAACTGAATTCATAGGGCCAATACGATAATGATTATATACATCTCGATTTCCTAATCGAAAGTACAAAAATTGTCTGGGAAGCGTACAACTGGAATTGAGAGTGCGGATTTCAAATATATTACACCTGATATAACAGCACTTATAAAAGAAAAATTCTCAGTGCTATCCTTCTCATTCAAAATTTTTATTAGTACAGCTAAGAACATTTGTTTATTTTAAGTAGATTTTTGTAGTATTTTTAATTCCATGTTTATGTTTTCTTAAGCGAAACAAGTAATATAAAAAAAATTTTAAGTCAGTTCCTACTTAGATCAATAAAGAAACTTTTTATTTTAGCTACTTTTATTAAATAATTACAATTAACATAAATATGTATATACATATGACAAAATCACAATATTAAGTGGTAATTAATTTTTATTAACTATCCTTAAAGTATCGTATTATCATCCACAAAACAATCGTGTACATTAAATTTTAGTTCAATTGAATGCTTTAAAACGTGAGAAAAAAAAACTTTTCAAGTTTTGACACAAGTCGCCAAAAATGATGCCAACGTGACTGTATTTGTAATTCTTTGAATAATTAGTTTAAGTAAATGAATTTTTATTAATTATAATTAAATTTCTGTATTGTCATTCAAAATAATCTTGTATATAAAATTTCAGCTCAACTGAGAGCGTTAAAAGGTATTTTATTACCGATTGAAAATTCCACGAAGATAAATAAATAATTAAATATATAGAGATGTGTGAGCTATAATAGTAGAAATTGAACAACGAAGTGTTTAAAAAGTTTGTATACGTAGCATAGGTAGTATTAGAGCTTTTAAATCACTCAGCCAAGTGTTGGAAGTCAGGGAGTTTAAGAACTGCTGATTTAGATTAAACAAATTTGTACTTTTGTACGGATTTTAAGCTATAACTATTTTAATCTCTTTTCCCTTCAATTGATCCCCTTATCGAATATCTTCTGGAGGCATATTTCCCCTGGGTTTGCTAATCACAGACAATCCCTTCATATTTTAAAGGCATGGTTTAATGACGAGGTCAGCACTAGTGTAGCACACTCACGGCACGTTAAAGTTCATATTTTAATCCCCTACACATTAAACATACATCATCTGCACGACACGATAGTGGAATCAAATATCAAGAGCTCTATGCGCTACATTCTTTAATTTAGTAATATTTTTGCTGATTTAAACATTTATCCAGTGAAAATAGTATTTATTTTTATGTGCACTTACGTATTATATCGCCGACAAATTTGTCAAATCAGAAGACCTCGCCAAATAATGCGATATTCAGTTAAAAGAGGAAACCGCATCCCGTGCACGTTTAAACACAATAACAGTTACGATAACAGCACTTAGCGACATTTTTTAAAAAAATTGGCGATGTATTTTCATTTGGCGAAATCGGTCATCGGTATTTTACGTAAGTATCTTTATTATTTTTTTTGTATGTTAGTTTATCGTCTAATTTTATAAGTTTATTCAGTTTTATCAAAACAAATTGGTACTTACGTATTATACCGTCAATGAAATTCGACAAATCAAAAGTCGATGCTAAATGCCGCGATATGCAGCCAACAGTGGAAAACCGTTCCAAGCGCATGTTTAAAAATACAACAACAATAATAATTATCGTAGTAGCATTTGGCGAAATCGGTCGACGAAATTGATAAGTACCATGCATTTTTATCGTGCATTTGTTGAGACATTATTTGCAATTTTGAATGAATTTTAACAAAAACCTAATATGAAACGATTTTTGGAAGTTGAGATCCAATGATTCACAAAAACAATTTTATTGAACAATTACCACCTCTCTGTAAGTTTATAAACAATTATAAACGTTAGTAATAGTTACTTATGACCTGGAAAACACTATAATAACATTAATTGTCCCGAAACTTCTTTATTGCTTAACCATTAAATTCTTTCATTAACTTCAACAAGTATTATTTTCCTCCGAAGTTTTGAATTGCCAAAAAGAAATAATAGTTCTTAAAAAGTAAATATAGAAGTGAAAGCTTTGAGAATCATTTAAGAGAACCAGGACATCATACACAGTCAAAAAATCGTTTTTTCAATTTTAGTACTAAAAAATAGGGCATATTTTTCTGAATCTAAAAATGTGTAACATGTCTATGTTCCTTGATAAAATAACCTTAAAATATGAAAAAAGTAATTGATAAAATTGTAAACAAACGTTTACAAATATTTAGTTTTTTCACTTTTTCGCCAATGCATACTTTCTTGTTTTTATAGGTACACTTTAAAAAAAACTATTGCACAATATGGCTCCAAATTTTTTATACTTCTATACAGGATACCTGTGCGTATATAGTGAACCTTTTTTTCAATTGAAGTAGTACATAGTTTTTAAAAAAATAGTTTTATGTATAAAAAAGGGGGAGGGGGCATTTTCAAAAATACAAAGTTTTACAATTTTTTAAGTAAGCTATCGTAATATTTTACTAAAAAAAACTGGTTCACTATATTTTGTATATTGTTTTATATATGTGCAAAAAATGTTTTACATATTTTAGAGATACTTTTTTAATAAAAAATGGTACCTAAACGCAAGCATGTAAATATTATATACCAGATCTCAAAAATTATGTTCGTCTTAAATGGAATAAAAAAAAATTTTTTTTAACTAAAGATTTATTTTTGTTTTTTGGTAGAATAATTTAAATATCTTTATTAAGATCACTATTAAAATTCTCTATCTCTATTTAAAAAATTTAAAGATATATGTCCCATAAACAAAGAGTCTTATTTTTGACATTTTACTCTTTCTAGCATGTCCTGGGCAAGATGGTTGAAGGTCAAAAGGTTAAGAAAAAGTTTTCAGAGGTAAGTAATGAATTTAGAATTCAATGATAAAAATGAATAATATTACTGCAAAACATAAGCAAAACGTACGAGGATCAATATTCATTTATCCTACAATAATAAAGCAAAATTATCTTAATGTAAATTACCTATATTAGGTAAGAAATAGATTGAGGAAATGCATTATAACTATTAATAATCTTAATGAGAGAGTTAAAGAGAAAAAAATTGCTTATTTTCCAAATGTATACTTATGTACTATTTAACTGTATGTTAATTACCTTAAATTCTCTAAAAATAATTCCGCCTGTGGATTTATATGCACCTCGTCAAGAGATGATTGAGAGAGGTAAATATTACGATTCTCTCTGTCTCGCAGGCGATTAACGTAGTAATTTATCACTGTAATTACGAAAATTCATTTTCGTATTAGGTTTATAAAAATATAATTCTAAACAATTTAACGCTAATTAGTTCTGTTTATTTAGTTTTATTGCTTAATTTACTTTTTATATATGTGTTTAAACATTAAGATGAGTTTTTTATAGGTTTTGATTAATTACAATAGTTTTTTTAAAGGAATTTAACTCCAAAAAAGAACTCCCGTGAAAATTTAATTTTCCTTTCGTGAAAATCATTAATCTTCGAATTTCATTTCATGCATTGCATTATTTTGTATCTCCATTTCAGGGGTTACATAACATTAGTTTACAACTTTTGTAATGGCTATTTTTCTTTACTTTGAAACCTCATTATTTTTTGACATTTTTTAGTATGTTTGTGTGAAGAAAACAATAAATATACTTAAAATTGTCTAACAACATTAATTTTACCAATATATTGCTGATGTGTGTGTGTGGTTCTCGTTTTTAAATTCACAGAAAAATAATTTCTTGGTATCTCGCAATATGTATTCCAAATAATGCGTGGTATTATTGAATCAGCACACTTAATTAATCTTCCCTAAATATTTTACATTTATTTTTAAACAAATTTTCTTATAAACGAGACAGATAAGGTAAAAAATTTCGATTATTATGAATCTTAAGTCATACAAGTTTAAAGATTTATCAACGTTTAATTTCTGCTTTTATTTCGTCACAATTTGACCGACTTCTTTTTTTCACTGAAAACTGCATTTAAATTTTATGATTATATTAGTCTTTCAGCACATTGACCAGTTAAGTATTGGGAAGAATCTGTGTGTTCCAATATTCCAATTATTTGAACATCATACTAAATATCCATAGTTAAAAATTATGTACTTCTTATTCAGCAGCTATACTATAAGCAAATTATTAAGCACCACTTCATTGAAATTTTAAAATACTGACTATTAGATTTTTGGGATTTTTTTTTTATTCCTGACTCGAAAGAGTTCTTTTTCGACTTAATGCAAAAATAAAATACGTCATTTACATCCTGCTACCCCCTGAGGTATTTTTTCACAGTTTCCACAAGCACTGTAAAGATTTAGAAAATGTATCAGTTTTGATAGGAGTTATTTATATATATATGTAATAATTCCACCCTAGCATCTTTTTAATTAACTCTTTTTTAATAATATTCAAATATACCCTCGTCTAAATCGTAATGGACTAATATTATTACATCATAGTTCCCTTTCCCGCTCATTGTAACCAATCAGAGCTCTTATTACAAAAAATGCCACGTGGTCTTCACCGTCGGGTATAAAACCTATGTCTCTGAAATCCCGCCTCTTCTCTTTTGTCTACCTGCCTTCATCATGTAATCAGCCGGCTGCAGCGCGTTCTGTGTTTGTCTGTCTATGTTTGTGTTATGATGTTTGCTTCTTTATGTGTAATGCCGTCCCTACTGGATCTTTATGTGTTTGCAGATGTGAATAAAAAGGAGTAACGATTTACATGAGTGCCTCTTCGGTAATACCGTACTCGATCACGCTCCTCGTAACACAGAAAATCACACCACCAGCCACGCCCTCCTACCCTTGATTCGCTAAAGTAATAACATCCTCTCGTCACGTCTTACAATTAGTTTTACCAATCTCCACAAATATTATGGAAATATTTCATTAGTCGACAGGATCAAAAAAGGATACTAGGGGAATTATTACATATATATATATATATATATATATATATATATATATATATATATATATATATATATATATATATATATATATATGGGAGACAACAAGGGGTCCAAGACTTTTGTATTTCTTATGGTTTATTTAACATTAAACAAAAATTAATTAAAAAGGTAGTTTTTCTAACAGATAAGTTTGACGATGATATGCAGAAAGTAACGCCTGCTCGCGCACCTCTGTCGTTCTCCTTTCTTCTCTCTTCAAAGTTTGGGTTCTACTTTTACTAGTTCAAAAGTTTCAGTTCGTGTTTTAGTTAGCTGCGCCTGCGCGCGAAGACTGTTTTGCTTTTGGCTGCATGCCACAACGGCCATTCTGACTGTACGCTGTCCGCAGCGGTACGTATACCTTTTTTCCTTTCCATGGATACCAGAGGAGAATCTGAAACATACCAAAAAAACGGAACAGACAAGGACTATACGACAAATATATAGAGATTTAACATATCATAATTTTTCTGAACTAGATAGTTTCTCCATCATGTGAAGGCACCTCTTCGACATCCGGAAGGTTCCACAGGAAAACATTGTGTTTCACAGGCATAAGAACGTCTTTTTTTTTAACAAGTTGATCTTTGGTTGAACGCATCGATATTTTCCTCTGTAGAGTTCTGACGTCTGTTCAAAACGATTTCTCTTTTTCCTTCGTTTCCACTGCCAGGCTGGAAGATTCGTCGGAGCATTGCAAACCGTCTATATTTACTTTCATAGGTGAAGGGTTATCAGAACAAGATAAACGTCTGGTTCTCTGACACACAGGAATATCATTTTTCAATTTAATACACATTTTTAACTTAGTACTCTTAATGTTATTGCATTTATAATTCTTAACTGGAGAACTCAAATCATTTCTAGTATTCAAGTTTTTAACATATGGCAAATCATAACTAGAGTTTTCTATCACATTTGAAACAGAAACATTTGAATTAAAAATGTACATAAGCATGAGCACATAAAGAGGATTCACTTTCATTCAATAAAACATCGCTCTTTGCGTGGCCTAGTTTTTTTTTTATTTCAGCATATACGCTGGGATGTATAATAAATTCTTCGGTCAAGGTCGGTGATATTGCCGTTCGAACACTTAAGCTGGGAGAGTGTTGATTAAGAGAAAGATTTATCGGTTTAACTTCTACCATACGCTGTTCGCCAAAACATGAACTTAATGTTATGATCTCTTCGGAAGGTTTGTGCACTCTAATTAGTGAGGAATTTAAAACTGGGATCTGGCAACCTGAATCGATCAAGGCTGTTACGGGCTGATTTTCCACAAAAATGTTTACGTATTGAAGATTTGCAAATTCATCGCTATTTTGTTTTTCGCTCTCGACTTTCAAAGTATTCACGTTTATTCTATTATGGATGTGGTCGTTAGATTCTTTAGGTTTAAAACGCTTCTCACAGTCCTGCGTAATGAGATGAATCACCGCATATAAAGCAATTTTTATTTTCTCTTCAAGATATTGGGGATAGTTCTCTTTAATCTTTGGTTTAAAGTTTTGTGATCTATTTTTAAAGGGGTCTTGGGTATATCCATAAGTAATAGGAGTTTCCTTACGTGATCCGTTTTTAGATGAAATATAAATATCACACTCTTTAGCTAAATCAATAGGCCTAAACCAATCTTCTGCTTCTCGAATGCCAATATGAGTTGCAGTTTCCTTATTTAAAGTTTCAAACTGTTTCTCTTCGACTTTAGCTGCAGGATTTAAACTGGTATCCGACTAGGTTGAAAAAAAAGTGTTTTTTGACAAAAGGTCGAATTTTTTTTTTTATGATTGTAAAATCAAGCCCCAGCCTTTAAGATTCCAAAACAGTCTTTATTTTAATTTTACGTAAATTAGAACTCTAATTATAGCAATTTAAATAAGTCATAGTAGTTGAAAACGAAACCGGAAGTAATGTAATCTGGACCGAAGTGAGCTACATATGCAGTGTTTAATTATTATTTCCCTAAAATGAAGTTTCAAAAAACCAAATTTTAATTATCTGCTTACTAAGCCACAGTTTGCTAATAATTATTTCAAATAATTTTGTTGCAAACGATTGGCAACGGCATTTTTAAGACTATCGCTATTTCGTGTTTGTTTACATTCGACGTTAGATTTACCACGCCTATTTTAATTCTTTTTTTTTCTCTATTTTGCTTTATTTTTAGAATTTTAATTATTTTAATTTAATCTTTAATTTATTTTACCTGAAATCATGGGTAAATGTCGCTCATATCGTCCCCGTAAACGAAAGTTTCACGGAAACCAAAATACAAGCACTGAAACTGCTTCATCTAATGAAGAAATTATGACCGCCAGTTCACTGAAGCTGCAGCAATGCAATGAGGTAAAGTAATGAGGTAAGTAACATTTCAGAACGTTTAACTGAAACAGATTGATTGATCTGGAAATTTTAATTGGTATTTTTTCCTTATTGTGTTGCCCAACAAAAATGTGTACAGCAGGAAGCCTTTATCTTGTAGAAGATTCAAGGTTTGGATTATCTTCAAACTTTTCTTTGCACTGCAAAATTGCAGTTTCATATCGGCATTTTGTACTTCTAAAAAGTTAGACAAAATGAATGAACTTAATTCTCGTTTTGTTTATGGATTAAGATTGATTGGTAGAGGTGTTTCAGCAGGAAGAAAACTTTGTGCTGTTTTGAATCTACCTCCCTTTCTCTCAAAGCTTGCATTCCGCCAACAAGAAAAAAAAAAACTCCTCAGTGCTGCTATTTCCATTGGAGAAAAAAATAATGAATGACGCAGCAAAAAAGGTATTAGGCAATTTAAAAAATCTATACATGATATTGTAAATTGTGGTGTTTCGGTGGATGGTACCTGGCAGCGTCGTGGTTTTTCTTCGCTAAATGGTTGTGTTAGTGCAATATCTGTTGATACTGGGAAAATTATTGACTTTGAAACTTTTATCTCAGTTTTGTAGAAAATGTAATTCAAAGACGAAACAACAAAATGTGAAATTGCAGTGTAATCATCATAAAGGATCTTCCTCCAGCATGGAACCGGTTGGGGCTTATCGTATATTTGAGAGGTCGGAAGATCATAGAATGTTACGATACACTGACTATTATGGGGATGGGGATTCCAAAGCTTTTGATGCTGTGAAGGACATTTACGGGAAAGATTCTGTTACGAAGCTAGAATGTATAGGGCATATTCAAAAAGAGTTGGAACAAGGCTTCGAAAATTGAAAAGCAGAAATAAAGGACTCGGGGGAAAGGTAAATTAACTGATGGTTTAATTAATAAGTTACAAAATTACTATGGGATTGCTATTCGAAGCAATATTGGGAATTTGGAAAATGCAGTCTGCTGTTATTGCTGCCTTTTTCATTGTTGCTCATCAAAACATCAGCCAAAACATGGACAGTGCCCTGTCGGAGATGAAAGTTGGTGTAAATTTCAACGGGCTAAAGCTTCAAATATTGTGTACCAGGATAAATCTTTGGGTCTGCCACAAAATATTGTTAACACGATAAAGCCTGTTTATATGGATTTGTGTGACAGAAATCTTTTAAAAAAATGTTTACACGGAAAAACTCAGAATCCGAACGAAAGTTTTAATGCAATTTTGTGGCAGATATTACCAAAAGAAGTTTTCGTTGAGCATCAAACATTGCGTTTAGGAGCATATATTGCTGTTGTGCAGTTTAATAATGGCTTTCAGGGATTAATATCCATATTAAATGAAATGGGTATTGTTTCGGGGTATTATACTATACGGGGACAAAAAATCTTCGATAATGAGCGTATTGCAGACTCAAAACGTCACTCACTGCCAACAGCAAAAACCTGCAGAAGAAAAACTTAGGGCCATTCGAAAAAAAAGAAACATAAAAATTGAGGAAGAAGAAGGAATTACCTATAAAACTGGAGAATTTTAAGTTGTTTTTTTAATATTTACTTTATGTAACTTATAAGTATATTTTTTAAATGTGTTTTTTGAAAAATGAAATTTTCACGATAATTTTTGCACGAAAACTGGGATATCTCCAGAACAATTATATAAAATTTAATGAAATTTGCAACACTTATGTTATAAGCCCTTGAGAGTGTAGCAAACCGCAGTTTTTAAGATACTTACACTTGATAACATTTTATAGTCCTTTTTAGCATAGAATAAAGAGTAATTTTGACGAAAAATCATTAACGTGAAGTTCGAATGCTTATTAAATATTTATTTTTGAAAATATTTTTAACCTGCGGTTTGCGACACTTCAGGTGGATAAATAAATGTATCAATGCAATTAAAATTACATTATGTCCAATATATATTTTTTTACGCTGTTTTTCCTGAAATTGAAATTTTTTTAAAATTTTATTAAAATAATTTTTTTCAGAAACAGAGGTGATGCATGGTATTTATTTCATAATTATAACTCTTTAGGCCTATTTATGTTCTTTAAAATAATAAAATTCTTCTGATAATCAATTTTGAAAAAATTGGTCTTCGAACCTAGTCGGGTGCCTTAATGCTTTATTTTTAGCCGTTTGAAGTTCGATTTCTTTTTCTAATTTTGCTAACTGAAGTTTCGCGAGCTCAATTTTCTGTTTTTCTAAAGTTACCTCTCTTTCGTTTCGCGATACTCTCTCATCTATACAGTTTTGAATTAAAGTTTTAACGAAATCTGGATCACTTTCAAATGTACTACTGTTCTCAATTTTAGTCTTTAGTTTAACTATAGTGTCCGTACTCTCCACAGTACCGTCTAGATCCTCAACAACTCTTATGAGATCCTCTTTTAAGAGCGTTTTTATACATTTTAGAAAAATATGGAAAGATCCTACCTTTTTTTTCTAGCTCCCTTGTTGCTAACTCGCACGTACGATGTATCCAATAATTGAAAAAAGTTTCTATTCCACTGATTTCACCTCTTCGCAGGTAATATAGTTGAAATTGTTCGAATTGACACCTCTTCGCAGGTGTTTGTGGTATTTCCAACCTCTACACAGACGGAATTTTCGACGATGGGTTCCAACCTCTACACAGGCGGAACGAAGTTTCCGAAAAATGGCGGCGCGTCTCCTCCACGGACGGCTTTTTTCACGTTCCAAACTTTGATCAAAATCGAAATTTTTTTTTTTCAATCTCGGCCTCTACACAGGCGGAGTATTCATGCTGAGTTCAAACCTCTACACAGGTTGGACGAAGTTTCCGAAAAATGGCGGAGCGTCTCCTTCACGGACGCGCTTTTGTTCATTGTCCAGACTTTGGTTTAAAATCGAAATTTTATCGATCGCGGCCGAGCCCCCATAATTTGTGGGAGACAACAAGGGGTCCAAGACTTTTGTCTTTCTTATGGTTTATTTAACATTAAACAAAAATTAATTAAAAGGTAGTTTTTCTAACAGATAAGTTTGACGATGATATGCAGAAGGTAACGCCTGCTCGCGCACCTCTGTCGTTCTCCTTTCTTCTCTCTTCAAAGTTTGGGTTCTACTTTTACTAGTTCAAAAGTTTCAGTTCGTGTTTTAGTTAGCTGCGCCTGCGCGCGAAGACTGTTTTGCTTTTGGCTGCATGCCACATATATATGTGTGTGTTTGTGGGGAGACAACAAGGGGTCCAAGACATTTGTCTCTTCAGATTTATTTAAACTTAACAAAAATTAATTAAAAAAAAGGTAACTATTCTACAATTAGATTTCCATGATGTGACGACGGGAACGCCTGCTCGCGCACCTCAGTCTCTTTCTCCGTTTTTTTCTCAAAGGTCAAAGTTTTTGTTTCACATTGGATCAGCTGCGCCTGCGCGCGAAGACTGCGTGCTTTGTTTCGTTGAGAGATTGAATTGGATGACGACTCCACAACCGATTCCACAACGGCCAACCTGACCGTACGCTGTCCGCAGCGGTACTTATTTCCTTTTTTTTTTCATGGAGACCAGAGGAGAATCTGAAACATACAAAAAAGACGGAACAGACAAGGACTATACAACAAATACACAAAGATTTAACATAGCATAATTTTGCTGAACTAGACAGTTTCTCCCCACATCTTCATGTGGTCTGCTGCTGTGGATATAGTATTGGCCCAATATCATTCAACGATATTGGAGGTTCTGGAAGAACAGAGAGAACAATTTCCCCATCATATGAAGGCACCTCTTCGACATCCGGAAGGTTCAACAGGGAAACGTGTATCACAGGCATGGCATGGCATGATTCTGAGATGACGATAGTACGGTAGGAAAGCCAGAGTTGGTAACCACAACGGTGTTGTAGGTTTCTAAAACAGAGGACGACGTGTACGTTACCGACGGAGAGTTACACTGCTTCTCAGTTTCTGACATGCCACTCTCGGGCCCAAACCCGTTGATTTGCGGAATGTGGTTCTGACGAACGGAATCATTTATTTATTTTCTGTTGCATTTATCTTGGTCTTTATCAGTTCCATCAGGCATAAGAACGCCCTTTTTAATAAGCTCTTTTTTGGTTGAACGCATCGATATTTTCCTCTCTAGAGTTCTGGACGTCTGTTCAAAACGATCGCTCTTTTTCTTCCGTTTCCACTTCCAGGGCTTGAAGAGCCTCCCGAGCATCGCGAACCGACTATGTTTACCCTCCATAGGTGAAGGGGTGGGCGACCGGGAGTTGGAGCCCACGGAACTCGTTTTCATGGCACCATTGACTTTCCTACACAATACTATAGGTGAACAATAATCAGAACAACTTTCTCTTATTATACCCTGTTGTAACCAATCATCAATTTGATCGTTTACCTGTAATTTCTCAGAACAAGATAAACGTCTGGCTCTCTGACATACAGGAATATCATTTTTTTCAATATAATACTCATTTTTAACTTAGTATTCTTAATTTTATTAGGTTTATAATTCTTAATTAGAGAACTCAAATCATTTCTAATATTGAAGTTTTTAACATGTGACAAATCATAACTAGAGTTTTCTATCACATTTGCAAAAGTAAAAATAGAATAAGCACCTAAAGAGGATTCACTTTCATTAAATAAAACATCGCTCTTTGCGTGGCTTATTTTCTTTATTTCAGTATATACACTGGGATGTATAATAAATTCTTCGGTCAAGGTCGGTGATATTGCCATTCGAACACTTAAACTGGGAGAATGCTGAGTAAGAGAAATATTTATGGGTGTAAATTCTACCATACGCTTTTCGTTAAAACATGAGCTTAATGTGATCATTCCTTCGGAAGGTTTGTTCACTCTAATTAGTGAGGAATTTAGAACTGGGATCTGGCAACCTGAATCAATCAAATCTGTTACGGGCTGATTTTCTACAAAAATGTTTACGGATTGGAGCTGTTGTGCGAACTCATCGCTTTTTTGTTTTTCGCTCTTGACTTTCAAACTATTCGCTTTTTTTCTATTATGGATGTGGCCGTTAGATTCTTTAGGGTTAAAACGCTTCTCACAATCTCTTGCGTAATGAGATGAATCACCGCATATGTAGCAATTTTTATTTTGTCTTTCGAGATTTTGGGGATAGCTATCTTTAATCTTTAAACCTAGTTTCGTGGTCTATTTTTAAAGGGGTATTCGGTATATCCAAAAGCAATAGGAGTTTCCTTTCGTGATCCGCTTCTAGATGAAATATAAATATCACACTCTTTTTAGCTAAATCAATAGGCCTAAACCAATCTTCCGCTTCTCGAATGCCAATATGAGTTGCGGTTTCCTTATTCAAAGTTTCAAATAATTTATCAGAAATTAAAAGATCACATAGAGATTCAAAGGAATTAACTTTTCTTAACGAACAATAATATTAGAAGTTTGCCGTCAATCTTGCAGCAAATTGGATGTATGTCTCGCCTGATGATTTTACAGCATTTTTAAATGAGTTTAAACACTCGCGAGTGGTTACTTGGAATTCTCTGAATACTATAGATTTTAGTTTTTCATAGTCATTTAATTCCACCTTTTTAATATACAATAAGACATTCTGAACTCTTTCGCCCAGAAGATTTATTAAAATTTCAGATTTATATTCGTCATTTATTTTCTTGGTTAAAAATGCGCGTTCTAATGATTGGAAGAACAGATTAAAATTTTCAGATCTGGTGGGAACAAGAAGAGATAAAGTTTTAATGCTTTTGATCATATTTTCTATGTTTGTTTCGAACTGTTTCTCTTCGACTTTAGCTGCAGGATTTAAAATTAATTCTTTATTTTTAGCCGTTTGAAGTTCGACTTCTTTTTCTAACTGTGCTAACTGTAGTTTTGCGAGCTCAATTTTCTGTTTTTCTAAAGTTGCCTCTCTTTCGTTTCGCGATACCCTCTCATCTATACAGTTTTTTATTAAAGTTTTAACGAAATCTGCATCACTCTCAAATGTACTACTCTTCTCAATTTTAGTCTTTAGTTTAGCTATGGTGTCCGTACTCTCCACAGTACCGTCTAGATCCTCAACAACTCTTATGAGATCCTCTTTAAGAGCGTTTTTATACATTTTTAGAAAAAATATGGAAAGATCCTACCTTTTTTTTCTAGCTCCCTTGTTGCTCGCACGTACGATGTATCCAATAATTGAAGAGAAAAACATTGATTCTCTTCCACGCAGATGAACACAGATCCCACAACCTCTTCGCAGGTTATATCGTTAGACGAAAAATAATTCTTGAAATTGTTAAAATGACACCTCTTCACAGGTGTTAAATCAATAGTTCCAACCTCTACACAGGCGGAATATTCACGCTGGTTTCGAATGAAAAATTCAACCTCTACACAGGTTGAGTGAAGTTTCCAAAAAATGGCGGCGCGTCTCCTCCACGGACGCTTCTTTTGTTCACTTGTTACAAACTTTAATCAAAATCCCGGCCGAGCCCCCATAATTTGTGGGAGACAACAAGGGGTCCAAGACATTTGTCTTTCTTCAGATTTATTTAAACTTAACAAAAATTAATTAAAAAAAGGTAACTATTCTACAATTAGATTTCCATGATGTGACGACGGGAACGCCTGCTCGCGCACCTCAGTCTCTTTCTCCGTTTTTTTCTCAATGGTGAATGTTTTTGTTTCACATTGGATCAGCTTCGCCTGCGCGCGAAGACTGCGTGCTTTGTTTCGTTGAGAGATTCAATTGGATGACGACTCCACAACCGATTCCACATATATGTATATATATAATTTTTGCATCAGAATCACTTTTCATTGACTCCGACAAATCAACAATTTCCTCAATTTTAGTTCCACAGATAGGCAGTCCGTCATCAAATGTAACATAATCATTAAAATCTATCCTAGGAGTGACTTCTTTCCATATATTTTACTTCTTCATTCTGCCAAATCCAAACTAATAAAAAGTTTTTTTTCGGCTGTTGAAACAATCCGTTGATTAGGGGTTTATTATTCGTCAAATAGGGGGTTTTTGCCCTCCTTTCAATCGGGGGTGAAGAACAATTCGTTAAATAGGGGTTCAGTAATGCGGAGTCCTACTGTATATATTGCTTGACGAAAATTTATACTTGAAATGTAATCTTCATATACAGTAAAATTCGTTTAACGCGAAAACGCTTAAGACGAAGTATCGGTAACATGAAGTAACATAACGCCCCGAAAAACTACTATATATTTTTGCATTTTTTTCCTTAAGACAAAACAAAAATCGCTTAACACGAAAGATTCCCATTTGGGAATGAACAAAATACAGAAAAATCAACCACGGAAGCGAATTTTAAGAGGAGTATGAAATGAAAGAGAGGTGGTTTTCACGTGTTTCGTAGAAAGATGGGTAACTTGTCTTTAAAATACCCTCGGAATAAATAGCCTGTGACAAGCCAATTTTGTTTATCTAAGCTTCTTTCAACATTCATCCCTATAAACACCCCACAAAAGCATCCGAAATGAGAAACATCATGAAAAAAGTATGCGCAGTTATTTAGATGCACATTTCATTGGTGAAATGAATAACAAAATGGACGTCATCAAATAATTTGGGGACAATTCGATATACTGTTAAATACAGTGCAAAGGAAAATTTCAGATTACTTTCCAAAAACTCAATCAATATCCTGTTCTTCAAAAAACTTGAACATTTTGTATTATATTTCATTAAGTTCTTGTAAATGCTTTTATTTCATTCGTTTTTATTGAATACATACATATATAAAATAAAATGTGCTCTAATAAAATTAATTTTCTTAAATGTATGGGTTTATTATTTATTAATTTATTTTTGTAATACCCTTCAACACAGTAGCGCACACAGAAATTTTGCAAGGGGGTGGGGGTCGAAAGTTCACCATTCTTGTATGATGCTCCTTTTGATTGTGTCAATTTTCAGGAACAAAACACAGTAAAAAACTAATTATTGAATAAATAATTAGCATTAATTAATAAAATTAATCATTAATAACAAGTAATTAATTAAATTTTACGTATTATATACTTAAAATTATAATCAATTGGAAAAAAATCAAGGACTTTGGGGGGTGTCCGGACCCCCAGGACCCCTCCTTGTGTGCGCCACTGCTTCAACACGAAAAAAATATTTCAGTCCCCCTCAGTTTCGTTTTATATGTATAACGAGTTTCAATGTAGTCAATTATAAGCACAATTATAATTTTTTTAAAAAAATTACGATAACTTTTAAATGGAAACGGAAATTTCTAAAAATGTTTGTCTTTGTATCGCTTACAAATAAGAATCGAAACAAACCAGAACGCCTTCGTAAGATTTTGGGTAAAAGATATATTGCCAGCATAAAATCAACATGTTTTCTTAGTTTTTCACGCTGTATTGAATGCGCGTGTGCAAAAGTTGCAGATGAGACATCCAATTTTTCTTTTCCTTATTAACGTCTTCAAGGTAAGGAAATCCCGTATTTCATAGAAAATTCGAAAAAGAATAATGGAATTTGAAGTAAGTATATGCATGTGGATACGTAAGAATTCAACTTCTGTAGCGTCAAATTTTGGGCCTATTGTGTGGTAATGGAAACAACGAATCAAATCGACCTTGAACGTTTGCATTTGGATTTTGTTTTTAGTGAGAATTAGGACAGAAATGTCTCGTTTGCAGTTTCAGTTTCGTGTCGCTTGCTGCAAGGCAGAAGATCAAATATTCATGATTGTCCATCAAAAAAAGAGAAGAATGACTTCTTTTTTTTTCTTTCTTTCACAGCGAATGTCTATGGAAGTGTGAATTATGCCGGAAGTTGGATGTGAAACTGCAGGATGTCCCTAGGTAAATCGTCATCTTGTAAGGATAAAATGTAAATAATTCATAAAAGAGTCTGTTTATTCATTGATGAGTTCATTTTGGCTAGTCAAGGTTATTTGGCTGAATTCGGGAAACGTCACTAAGTGTTGTTGCAATGGTAGTGAGAGTTATCCTATACGTTTAAAGAATTTAAGTTGTTGTGAACTTACAAGTACTACAATATTAAGATAGCAAACGAATTTATATCTAGAAGTCAAATAAGTAAATAAAATATTCATTGTGACGAATTCAATTTATGATTCCAAGTTAAAAGTATAAAAATTGCGAGAAAAGTAAAAGGGAATTGTGGTATGCAAAATACACTGAAACGCTTTTCAAAAGGATGAACCTGATTTCTTGCACGTTTAGTGAACTTGAAGGACCAAATTAGAAAAAAAAAATATGAAGCAATCGTATTTTTGTGTGTTTGTAATATGTTGACAAATTAACACAAAAAATTCTATAAGTTAAACTTGAAGGGATTCAACCATATCTGAGGTTATAGTAAAATTCATATTCTGAAATTTCACAATAAGTTAAATCTATAATCGGAAGAGATACCATATTTCGTTGTAACGAAACAGCGAGTGAGGGAATATTAACTTCGCACTGTTCAGCTACACGATGGCTTTTGGCACCGCACCACGTAATTTTGAACCATGGTCAATTGAACCATGGTGAAGTGACGCGGACGATACCCGACCTGGCACCCCCTCTCCTATCTACCACACCAACGGGAGGATGTTTGAACTCTCGACAGATTTAACGTGCATCGCTGCCTCACACAGCGGGTCTTTAGTGGTACTGGGCTCGAACTCGTGATAAGCCAGCCACGATCCGATACCTTGACCACTACGGTATCGCAGCCATAGGGTCAGGAGGAAAAACGAAATGCGTTCATCGTAACGTCAAGGTGAGTATCCCCAGAAATCTAGGATTTGCATGTGCTCTAGAAAGCGCAGTCTGGCATGCAAGGGATACACTTTCAATGATTGTTATTTTATACGAAAAATTTTGCCTAAACTTTACGCAAAAACTTTCGGTATATATATAAAAAAAAAGAAATGGTTTTCTTAGTTTCAGTCCTTGTAGAATTTTGTCTTAAACGGTTGCGGTTATAGATTTACATGGAACCTTAGAGAAAGGTCTATTATCCACTCATCATAAAAAGTTGAACAGCTACGATCCGATACCTTGACCACTCGTCTACCGCGGCCACAACGAAACAGCTAAATAATCGTTAGTACATAGATGTAATGCATTGTTATTTAGACATCCAGAGAAGTTTGTAGATATTCAAAAATCCACAATTCCAGCAACTGTATCATTGTATTGGAAAAAATAGTATGCACAAAATCTAAGCAAGTAAATAAATCAGTGAAACTAATGAAGTCGTCATTTTAGTTGTCATTAGGCGATGTTTTGGCGCACAAATCTAATTTAGTATTGTTAAAAAGTGAATATATGTGATTTCATGTTTTTCTAACAAAACACATAAACTCAAAAGCACTCAGCTTTCATCATTCGAATTTTTTCTTAGAAAATTCATATTTATGATAAATATTTAAGGTACTTATAAATTCTAAGTATGGTGGGTTTTTGGGGGGGTTTATTCTCCTTAAGAATCTATTTTCATATTAAGTCCCCAAAATGAAAATATTATGAGTGAATTTTTTTAAAAAAGCGTTAACAAAAAAAACTTCTGCTCATGCGCTAAATCTCTGTCCCAAAGAAAGAAGGAAGAGTTTCTACTTTTTCTTCGTTTTTAAAATTGCGATCGTTTTTTTCTTACTGAAATCAGACAAAAAATAGTTAAGAGAATCGGAAACATGATTTTATCGCCCCGACACGGTATAATTTTTTTTAGAAAATAAAGATATTTTGAAATTTCTACGATTTTTTTCTAAAACGAGACAACATTGATGCGTTTTTATGTGAAAAGAATTTTTTAATCATTCTGTACGAACTTCTTATCATTGTAATGAATCGATATTTTATGCTAAAAAAGTCGATACTTTGGTCTTTTAGAATCAGTGATTTAAAATATAAAATGCCGAAAACCTTTTTTTTTGCCTTATTTATTTATTAGAAAAACTTCAAAGATTTTACTGGTAAGCATATTAAAAAACATACACACATTTGAATCCTTTAAAAGCATTTTATTATATTATAAATTAAATTTTGTTGTGACAATACAGTTTATTTTTTTCTCCATTCACGTAATTATAGCATTTCCTAGCGCAAATATTTTCAAGATGTATCCATTGTAAAAGGTTCTTGAAATAAAATTTCTCTAGCGTTTGTGTATTGGATCAAAAAGTTGAATCCTTTCCTATTGTTTTCAAATTTAAATTTATATTTGGAAAGAGCAATTTATCCTTGAGCAGCTTGAACGAGAACTTACTATTCTTTTGATAGAATGTGACCTCTAGATAAACTCCATTAAAATTCTCATTCTATTATACAAAATAACTAAAAGAAATATATTTCTTAATTAAAATAAAACTGAATTGAACACTTTTTGGAATACTGTTAATATGTTTATAAGTTGTTTCTTCTTCATTCTATGGTATTTTTTCAAAATTACAAAAAGGTGCATTTTCCATTAGAAAACTATTTAATTTTGCAAGAAACTGCGCGAGCTAACGGGCATAAAATTATCTCGTGGAACCCGAAATAGTAAACAATCGAATATTCACAATCCAGGAGGAAGCACATATATAAAGATAAAACATTTTAACGTCTTTTAATGATATTAGAATAAAAGTTTAAAAAGTGTTGAAAAATAAAGATGTTATATGTAAATAAAATTTTCTCAGTTTTAATGAATGAGATGAACTTAAGATTCTAGTAGTTATACAAACTTCATAGAGAGAACGTAAATCCATTTTGCAAACATATTACTAAGTTAATTTTCAATTTTTTTATTGTGATATAGGGAACCCCTGGGTATGCCTTGAGAAACCTCAGGGTTCCGTGGAACACAGTTTGACGAGCACTGACGTAAAATAACTCAGAATCCGTGACGTCATACTGTATAGCAGTGCTTCCCAACCTTTTTATCCTCGTGGACCTGTCAACGCCGAGAGTGGGACGCTGATGTTATTTCAAATTGTTTTGATTTAATAATTTTACTTAAATTTAAACATGCCTTCAGAACAAAATTCAGTTACACCAAGAAAGGAATATAAAATGATTTTACATGAAATATAAAGTGATTTCCATGGGAAGTCACACAAACACGAGAGAGACACAAACACACCCCAGCAAATGGAAATAATTTAATGATCCTTGAGTGGCCCAATACCAATTGATCCAAGGACAGGGGGTTGGGAACCACTGCTGTATAGTACTGACGCCTTCTTTAACAGGTAAATGTGTTTACTTTTATTTTCCACCAACAACACATCATAGCTGTTCAGCAACCAATAGTCTCTGGGTTCTTTCTTAGTAATCACTTTGGCTTTTTATTCATCAGTTATTAACTTCTAGTAAGTAATTTCAATTAAGAAAAGACTTTTTTCAGCATTTACTCGAATTTTTGGCAGTTCGTCGTTGAACTGTTGTTCCATGTCTCTGTGATAATGCATGCAGAGTTAGAGAATAGAATTCAATAATATAGATTTACAGTTTTATTATGAATTAATTTTCTATCAGTTAAAAGTATTTCTTGACACAAAAATAAACAGCATAAAATGTAACTATTTCTTCAACAAAAATTTTAAAAACTCGAAATTGTATGTATATTATGTACTTTTTAAACATATTTATTAAAATAAGAAATAGATAACGTAAAATATAAGTATTTCCCTTCAAAAGAATTAAATAAAACTTTTAATGTGAACCTAGAGCTGTACACCGCTCTATTTTCATATCGCAATGTCTGGAGTGTAATTTATGACTTTCAATTTGACATGACTTTTATTCAGTTGTTAAACAATTTCTTTGCGGACTCAAAATAATTTTCGTATGAGGAAAGATATTTTACTTATTGTTAGATATGTAGAACCAAAAGCGGAAAAGCAGAGTACATTCAAGTTCCTCTCTTCAAACTATTAAATATCTCCAGCAATGGCATTCATTAATTTACAAGAAGGCTTTAGAGTTATCTTCCAAACTTTTTCTTAATTCCGTAATTGTCCATAATTCTGGAGATGTTAGTCAAATAAAGTATATTATAAATTTATCAACTTCCATCCACTCGAAAATCGACAAATTTGTTGAGTAGTGCAGATTGCCACTGGGAATCGTACCCCATGCTACATCTGTTATGCATGCCATAGATGACCAAAGCTTGCTATAAACCATGACTTCTTCTCCAACACCGAAGCTTGCTTCTCCCGTTTTATGCAACACAGAAAAAAAAAATTTTTTTTTTATTGAAATAGTTTAAATAAAATATAAAGTATTTTGACACTCCCGAACAAATCGTAATGTGCAACTGACAAATTCTGAGCCTGAAGCACGCGTTAAAAATATTGCGCCTTGCCACGCAATATTCCAAACGAATCGGAGATGCAATTCATACTTTGCCGGTTTCTCATTAGGCACTTTATAGAATGCCTAGGCAATGTGTGAAATATGAATCATCTCATACATTATCGGCTAGTTTTAGGCATTCTGTAGAATGCCGGATTTCATACTCTTTACCGGTAACAATTAAATGTGGCATGCAGCCAAAAGCACAACGCAGTCTTCGCGCGCAGGCGCAGCTAAGTGAAACAAGAACTGAAACTGTGGAAACTTTTGAACTAGTAAAAGTAGAACCAAAACTTTGAAGAGAAGCAGCGGAGAGAACGAGAGAGGTGCGCGAGCAGGCGTTACCTTCTGCATATCATCGTCAAACTTATCTGTTAAAATAGCTACCTTTTAATTAATTTTTGTTTAATTTTAAAATAAATGTGAAGTAAGACAAACGTCTTGGACCCCCTTGTTGTCTCCCCACAAATTATGGGGGCTCGGCCGGGATCGAAAAAATTTCGGTTTTGAACCAAAGTCTGGAGAATGAACAAAAGCGTCCGTGAAGGAGACGCTCCGCCATTTTCTGAAACTTCGTTCAACCTGTGTAGAGATTTGAACTCAGCATGAATACTCCGCCTGTGTAGAGGCCGGGATTGAAAAAATTTCGATTTTGATCAAAGTTTGGAACGTGAACAAAAAAAACCGTCCGTGGAGGAGACGCGCCGCCATTTTTCGAAAACTTCGTTCCGCCTGTGTAGAGGTTGGAACTGTTGAATAAAATAACCTGTGTAGAGGTTATATTTTCATCGAACCCTAAATATTCCGCCTGTGTAAGGGTTGGAACCCATCGACGAAAATTCCGCCTGTGTAGAGTTGGAACCACTCACAAACACCTGCGAAGAGGTGTCAATTCGAACAATTTCAAGAACTATTTTTCATCTAACGATATTACCTGCGAAGAGGGTGAAATCAGTGGAATCGATGTTTTTTTCAATGTTGGATACATCGTACGTGCGAGCAACAAGGGAGCTAGAAAAAAAAAAAAGGTAGGATCTTTCCATATTTTTCTAAAATGTATAAAACGCTCTTAAAGAGGATCTCATAAGAGTTGTTGAGGATCTAGACGGTACTGTGGAGAGTACGGACACCATAGCTAAACTAAAGACTAAAATTGAGAACAGTAGTACATTTGAAAGTGATCCAGATTTCGTTAAAACTTTAATTCAAAACTGTATAGATGAGAGAGTATCGCGAAACGAAAGAGAGGTAACTTTAGAAAAACAGAAAATTGAGCTCGCGAAACTTCAGTTAGCAAAATTAGAAAAAGAAGTCGAACTTCAAAGGGCTAAAAATAAAGCATTAAGTTTAAATCCTGCAGCTAAAGTCGAAGATAAACAGTTCGAAACTAACATAGAAAATATGATAAAAGTATTAGGACTTTATCTCTTCCTGTTCCCACCAGGTCTGAAAATTTTAATCTGTTCTTCCAATCATTAGAACGCGCATTTTTAACCAAGAAAATAAATGACGAATATAAATCTGAAATTTTAATAAATCTTCTGGGCGAAAGAGCTCATAATGTCTTATTGTATATTAAAGAAGAGGGAATTAAATGACTATGAAAACTAAAAATCTATAGTACTCAGAGAATTCCAATTAACCCCTCGCGAGTGTTTAAACTCATTTAAAAATGCTGTAAAATCATCAGGCGAGACATACATCAATTTGCTGCAAGATTGACGGCAAACTTCCAATATTATTGTTCGTTAAGAAAAGTTAATTCCTTTGAATCTCTATGTGATCTTATAATTTCTGATAAATTATTTGAAACTTTAAATAAGGAAACTGCAACTCATATTGGCATTCGAGAAGCAGAAGATTGGTTCAGGCCTATTGATTTAGCTAAAGAGTGCGATATTTATATTTCATCTAGAAGCGGATCACATAAAGAAATTCCCTTACTTATGGATATACCCAAGACCCCCTTTAAAAATAGATCACAAACTTTAAACCAAAGATTAAAAGAACTATCCCCAATATCTTGAAGAGAGAAATAAAAATTGCTTTATATGCGGTGATTCATCTCATTACGCAAGAGACTGTGAGAAGCGTTTAAACCTAAAGTCTAACGACCACATCCATAATAGAATAAACGTGAATACTTTGAAAGTCGAGAGCGAAAAACAAAATAGCGATGAATTTGCAAATCTTCAATACGTAAACATTTTTGTGGAAAATCAGCCCGTAACAGCCTTGATCGATTCAGGTTGCCAGATCCCAGTTTTAAATTCCTCACTAAAGAACAAACCTTCCGAAGAGATCAAAACATTAAGTTCATGTTTTTGGCGAACAGCGAATGGTAGAAGTTAAATCCATAAATATTTCTCTTAACCAACACTCTTCCGGTCTAAGTGTTCGAACGGCAATATCACCGACCTTGACCGAAGAATTTATTATACATTGTATATGCTGAAATAAAGAAAGTAGGCCACGCAAAGAGCGATGTTTTATTGAAAAGTGGATCCTTTTTGAGTGCAGATTCTGGTGTTTCTTTTCCAAATGTTTCTGTTTCAAATGTGATAAAAACTCTAGTTATGATTTTGCCACATGTTAAAAACTTTAATACTAGAAATGATTTGAGTTCTCTAATTAAGGATTATAAATGTAATAAAATTAAGAGTACTAAGTTAAAATTGAGTATTATAAGAGAAATGTTCTGATATAGTATTGTGTAAGAAAGTAAATGGTGCCATGAAAACGAGTTCCGTGAACTTCAACACCCCTTCACCTATGGAAAATATCGACGGTTTGCGTTGCTCGGAAAATCTTTGAGCCCTGGCAGTGAAACGAAGGAAAAAGAGAAATCGTTTTGAACAGACGTCAGAACTCTAGAGAGGAAAATATCGATGAGTTCAACCAAAGATCAACTTGTTAAAAAAAAGACGTTCTTATGCCTGTGAAACACAATGTTTTCCTGTGGAACCTTCCGGATGTCGAAGAGGTGCCTTCACATGATGGAGAAACTGTCTAGTTCAGAAAAATTATGATATGTTAAATCTCTATATATTTGTCGTATAGTCCTTGTCTGTTCCGTTTTTTTGTATGTTTCAGATTCTCCTCTGGTATCCATGGAAAGGAAAAAAATATACGTACCGCTGCGGACAGCGTACAGTCAGGCTGGCCGTTGTGGCATGCAGCCAAAAGCACAACGCAGTCTTCGCGCGCAGGCGCAGCTAAGTGAAACAAGAACTGAAACTGTGGAAACTTTTGAACCAGTAAAAGTAGAACCAAAACTTTGAAGAGAGAAGCAGCGGAGAGAACGAGAGAGGTGCGCGAGCAGGCGTTACCTTCTGCATATCATCGTCAAACTTATCTGTTAAAATAGCTACCTTTTTAATTAATTTTTGTTTAATTTTAAAATAAATGTGAAGTAAGACAAACGTCTTGGACCCCTTGTTGTCTCCCACATATATTATATTATAAAAGAGAGAGAGAGAGAGATTCGTGTTTTTTCTTTACTGTGTAATTATAATATAAAAATTGATTTTTACCCTTTTCTGTTTCGTGTGACTTGGTTCCATCTGGTCCTATGTTTCTTCAAATTTTTATATTTTTTCTAAAATGGATAAAATATTTCATTAGTAAATAAGAGCATTTAACAATGAGAGTTTAACTATTGCAATTTCGATGAAGTGTTTAAAAAATTACCATCTTCTATGTTTTCATTATCTTTCCTTCAGAGTGGTAGCTACCGCCACAGCAATGATCAGGGGCCCCAACATATCTAAGGAAAAAAATCGCTAATATATTAAGGAGCCTCCACAAAAAAGGGTGTCCAAGAAATTTTGATACTACGTCCACTCATCTAAAAATCCAGCTAAAACTAAAACTAAAGGCAGTGCTGCCATCTATTACAAATTTAATGAGTTAAAACAGATTAAAATAAATCAGAGCATTGCTTAGAATTTCCTGTCCTTTAAAAAAATAAAAGCAACTTGTAACATATAAAACATTTAAAACTTATTGTTTAATAAAAAAAAGTATTCTTATTTAATGCATTTTTCGAAAAAAGAGTTTGGTTTTAAATTTTTTATAAAAAAAAGAACGAATTTACTTCAAAATTCATGAGAAATAAATTTTTAAAAAAAGCAAAATTTGTGCGTATTATGACTTATAAAAAATATATATCACTTTTATGTAGCGTTTTAATTACAATGAAAGTTTGCATAGATATTCCACCGAAGTTTTTTTTTTTTCATTATTTTTAACGGAAGGAGTATTTCATCAACTCTACCATTATTTTATTCAAAATATATTATAAAAATTGATAGATACTATTTAAGTTAAATGCATAAACATTTTTTCATGCATGGTTCATAATTGTAACATTATGAAATGACTAAATAGTGTTATATTATAATAGTCAATTTATATTAAATTGCATTAAATTCCCATAAAGATTTAAATTAAAAATTATTTATCCAGACGAAAGCAAAGATATCTGGGGAAATTAAAATGTAAGCAAAATAACATTTAACTATATATATAAAAATGCATACATATACAGTCGAAAATAGATGTAACGAACATTTTATTCGTTAATTCGGAATAATCCGTAGTATCGGGGTCCAAAAAATACAAATTATTTGCACTTACTTTTTGGAAATTTCATAATACACAACTACACAAAAAATATGCAGAGTTAGAAATTAACTTTTTATTCAATCGCTAAATATATTATTAGCGAATTTTTACACACCAGTTAGTTAGAAATTTTAAATACTGACTAAAAAATGTTTGACGATCTTTTCGATTCCTGACTCGATGCAGTTATTTTTCTACTTTTTTTGGGTTACATTGTATCTTTTCTTAAAACGGTTGGGCCAACTGTTGGATGCAGAAAAGTCTTTCGCAATATTATTTTCAGAAAGTTGAAGAGTGTCTTGCATAAGAGATCCACTAATGGCTATTTTCTTAGCGCACGAACGATGTTGAACCATTCCAATAAGTCAGATTTAAGAACATAAACAGGGGTGGCTTTCAATGACTTTTTTTTATTTTTGATGATTTTTCACCGCATTCTGTAGATACCTTTTCAATTGCTGCTTGCTGTTTAATAATTGTATTTATTGTCAAAGTTAAAATTTCAAGACGTTCTTCTAAACCAGCTGTAACGGCGTGGCGCATAGTACACTAGAAGGTTTGACACATAACACACGATAGACTAGAAAGAGGGCGCTGCTGTGAACTGTTTTGGCTTTTGAGCGGGAAGGAGAGAAGAAGAAGGTAGTCTCGAACGGTAAAATGGACGAAGCTGCCTGTAGTTCCCGATGTGACTTTTAATTGTAAATGAAATTATTAATATAGTGATGTGTTTTGAAGGAAATAACAAAAACGGTAAATCCGGTAAATCAACTACAAGACGATCTTACACAGCGTTTCTCAAACTATGGGGTTTGTAGAGTTTCAAACTTGTAGAGTTTCTCAAACTCTACAAGGGGGGCGCGAGCATATTGAAAAGTCGAGAATAAAACATTATTTAAAAAAATATTAATATACTGAAAGTAAACAAACAAAATACATTCTGACATAATAAAAAATAAAATATACATTTACACTGATATATTACACTTATAAATATCTTGGTGCTACACAATGTATTTTATAATTTATTTAACAATACTGAGTTAAAAACAAGTTTATTAATTACCAGTGACCCCATGGGCTTCTCATATATATACGAGTACATAAAATTTAAAACAAAAATTATAACACTTATCTTGATAATTTTTGCACGGTTTATAATTAAACCTTGACTGGCGATCAAAAGTTTCGCGATTCGCTTCCAAATGCCAACCGTTTTCCACGTAGGCACGCGTATGTGATGTATTGGGGGAGGAGGAACGAATAAAGAAGCAAAAATAATCTGGAATAAGTAAATCCTTCGCAAACATTGTCAAGCTCCTTTTATTGCATTCCAAAGTCTTCGGAATAATTTTACAGATAGCAGTGCACAGAAAAGATCGTACTTCGGAAAGACGTATACATACGTCTGGGGAATAAATACTTTGGCTTGGGCGTTTATATATACATATTGGGGGGGGTTAGCGAGACGTTTATATACGATGAACACAAAGCTGAAGTGGTCCGCTTATGTCGTACAGACGGGTAAAGTTGTCGATGCTCTGTGGAGAGTCGTACCTTGTTTGGAATTGATTCATAGCCAGGGAGAGCAGTGCCGATCGTAAGTTTTGGCAGCGTCAAAGTATTTTGTCTTTCTTATAGTTTTATTGAATTCAGTTTTAACAGATAAGTTTGACGTCAAAGTTTTTTCATAGTATTGAATATTAGTGTCGCGGAAGTATACCAGAGGGAGATGTTACATTGCTCTCTAAACCCATTGTGAAGGCACCTTTCGACGGTTCCAGCGTTATCGGAAATTATGATTGAATATACTGTACTCTTAATTTTATTACATTTATAATCCTTAATTAGGTCGCGAGTGTTTTAGCAAATCTTTGAGAAGCACCTAAAGCTTTCATTCAAACCATTTTTGTCCAGCGTATCGTTTCTTCTATTTCACCAGCTTCGTTATATTGCGTAAAAGAAATGATATTCATGGAGTTTAACTTCTACCATTCGCTGTTCGCCAAATGTAAATATTTTCACTCTGAAAAATCTGCTTTTACAAATTGAAATTGTACGATTATCTGTCATGCTTCACAACACCCCCATCCGCTGCTCTACGACAATCACTTTGTCTGGTGAATTTCGACTCATCACTGAAAAGAACAGTGTATATTCCATTTAGACTGATGTTTTCAGTTTCGCAATATCCGGTCTTTTTCCTAACTGGATGCAGTCAAAGGACATACTCGATTAGACACCGCATAAAGGCCAGCCTCCGGAAGAACTCCATGTGTGAACTGTTTTCCCGGAAATTCCTCTTCGAGACACAGCAGCAAGGTCACAAGAAAGTTGAAATTGTTCTGAAGAGCCGTGGTCCGCTTATGTCGTCGTGTGCTTGATGTCAAGTAGCGATCCTGTAAAGATGTCGATGCTCTGTGGCGACGTTGGCCGACCTTCCTGGTGACGGTACCACTTGTTTGGAATTGATTCCATAGCCAGGATTTCATGCTTTTACTTAGCTGCGCCTGCGCGCGAGATCTTAATAGATGTGCAGCGCGTGCACCGCACGAGGGCGGCCAAAACAAGGGGCAGCCGCATATAGTTATATCCATCAAGCAAAATTTTGTGCAATTTCTCAAAATAAAGCTGTTTTTTGTTGAATAAATATGTGCTGAATTTTAAATAGTTATTGAAAAACTAAAATAAGTCTCGATTTCCCGATAGTATAGCATAGTTTAAGAAAAACAGAATGTTAGTGCACAGTGTGTAGGTTCACAAACATTGTCCATTAATTTCTGCTTTTTACGTACATCCTTCATTTGATAACATAGTTCATGACAGAGCTGGCTATGCCGCAATAGAAAAGATTTTTTTTATTAGTATTAGCGACACTGGCAACGCACTGTGGATTGATATTTAACAGAAGCGTCTCAAAATTGATTTTTGCGAAAGCTTCTTTACGAAAATATTTAATATGGTTAATATTACCTAAGACGTAGGAGTGCTTAAATTTATTATGCATTTGGGGAAATTAAAAGTTTTCAATTTAATAATAGTCTTACAATTTAGAAAAAGAAAAATAGAGGAAAGAAGTGATTGTGTGTGCTGTGTATGTGTTTTACTTATGGTTTTACAACGATCATTTTCCTTTTTAGTAAAAATGTTATACTTCCATTAAAAGGTAGTTTTTTGTAATTATATTTGGTATAAATATATTTGAGAAAAAATCTTGCAGCTCATTTTGATTAAATAATTTTCCTTACAAAACCTGTTTGAAAAACACTTCAACATTCACATAGTATTGTTAATGTTACCGAAGTTCTAAATCTTATTTTTATGTTTTAGGTATTTCAGTACTATATGCGTTGTAACGTCACTTCTCCGAACATCAACAGCGGTCGGCGTCTTTGTTGGACCCGACACCCACACGTGCATCTTGCAGCTGCAGCGCAACCCCTTTTTGATCCCCGAGGAATCGAACACCGTCGACCGGAAGATGAGAGAGGAGAGATGCTAGACGGGAGCGGTGGCCAACGAATCCTCCTCTCACAAAATATTGGACTCTAACAATCTATAATTAAGTTTAATAACTTTAATGTATCATTTAGTAAATAATATTCAATAGTTGTGACGTAAATAAATTCCATATTTAAATTAACCAAGAATACGCTACCGTTATTCTTTCAAACGTTACAGCGTTTACTATGCCCAAAATGTAACAAGACGCTATGTAATTAAATAGGCGAATCATAGTATTCACAATATAGCACTAAAAACAATAATTAAAGAAAACATATTAAAAGCTAATCATGATCTACAGTGCAATACGTTTAACGTGAAAGCGCTTAAAATGAAATATCGGATAACACGAAATAATACAAGGGTTTTGACGAACTGGTATGTATTTTCATGCATTTTTTCCATCTTAAAACGAATAAAATTTTCCTTCTGGGAATGAACAAAATACGGAAAAACACCAGACAATTCAGAGGGGGTGTGAAATGAAGGAGAGATGGTTTCGCATTAGTTTTCTGTATTATTGGACTGTCCTATTATATCAGAAAAATTCGTTGCAGTACATGATGATAATGTGTGTACAACTCCAATCACGACAGGCAAAGACATTTTTTGAAGTGTTCAAAGCTCAAAATGCATCATTGGTACAGATTCTGAAGGCGAAAATGAAATGAGTAATACATCTCCTGTTCTTAAGTCATCCAAAATGAGGAACATCATGGAAAAAGTATGAGAATTTACTTTTAGACGTACATTCCATTGGTGAACTGAATAACAAAATGGACGACATCAAACAATTTCTGTATAATTTGAGAGTAAAAAGACAATGCAAAAAAAAAAAATTATCAGAATATTTTCCAAAAACTCAATACATGTTTTGTTTTACAAAAAGCTTGAAAGTTCTTGTGAATGTTTTTTCAGTAATTTTAATTAATACATACATATATACATATATACATAAATAAATGTACTTTAATAAGCTAAATTTTGTTGAATTTTCCTTTTCTTTTTTTTTTTGCAATATCCTTTAACTTTTTGAAAAATATTTCAGTACCCTCAGTTTCGTGTTAAACGATTTTCACTGCATGATCTGCCCACTTTTGTGTACCCCATCTCCCCTTTGTAATTGATGTAATATTATCCACTTCACTCAGTGCTTCTAAACTTTCAACATTTTCGACCCAATATTTAATAATTTTCATCACCCCCCCTTTTCCCCCATCCAACAACAATGTATTGAATTCAGTTATACTATACTTAGACATTGAATCTACAATGCGACTTAAAAACTCTTGCCACTGGCCTTTATAAACGTCTCACTCCAGCCAAAGCGTTAACTGCCCCGAGCGTATATATACGTCTTTCCGAAATACGATCTTTTCTGTGCATTGCTATCCCTAAAATTATTACAAAAGCATTGGAATGCAATAAAAAGGACCTTGACGGTGTTTGCGAAGGATTTATTTATTTCAGGTAATTTGCTTATTTTTATTCCTTTTCTTCCCCCAATGCATCACATTCGCGCCTACATGGAAAACGACGGCGGCATTAGGGAACGAATCACGTGATTTTTAATAGGCAGTTAAGGGATTAATTATAAACCGTACAAGTTATCAAGGTAATAAGATAATAGTTTGTTTTTGTATATAATTTTATATATATGACAAAGCCCATTGGGTCACTGATAATTGTTACACTTGTTCTTAACTTAGCATTGTTAAATTAATCCGTGTAATTGTGTATTTATTTTTTATTATGTCAAAATGTATTTCGTTTGTTTACTTCCAGTAAATTCATATTTTTTTACAATAATATTTTGTTTCCGACTTTTCATTATACGCGCCTCCTTCGTAGAGTTATTACGTCTCTCAATGGGGAGCGCTACCCACAGTGTGAGAAACGCTGCATTTATAGCCTTAATTTACGCATTAGGTGTCATTTCAATCCTTGTATTATATTTAGTGTATCAAGGGTATGTGTGTGTGTGTTTTTACATAAATGTGGAATTCTACGTCCATTGAAGCTGTCTACAGTCGCATTTGATATTCTATGTTAATTTGTTTTTGCGTTTTATTTTCGTTGCCCCATATGTCGAGAGAAAAGTTTATAACATAAATACGTCGTTCAAAATGGCATTTAAATGTTCATAACTGTGTGTGAAGCTTCGATGTATTCTGCAAACTTCGCAGCTTGAAATTTAGAAGCTGTTCCCCTCCCCTTTATTGGCAAGCCTTCTGATTTTTGCATCCTAGATTAGTTTTCTCTGAGAAATATTATTTTACAGGTGTTAGGTGTGCAAAGCATTGCACTAGCGAGTATAAAATAATTTGGGGGAACCCTGGATCATAAGCAACAGAATACTTATAATCTAGGTAGCACATATAAAGAAAAAAATGTTTTAATATTTTTTATTATCTTATAATAAAAACTACAAGAAATTACTGAAAAAAAAAGGCTGTCCAGCACCGAATTTATGTTTTAAATTTCCTCGTGGAATCCTCTTTGGAAAACACGATTTTATGTACTCTAGTGATTATATAAACTTCATGAATCTATTTTACATACATATTCCCTTTTTCTTTTCGAATTTTTATTTTGACTTGTGGAGAGCTCCTGGATATGCTTCGCGAAACCCCAGGACTGCGTCGAACACAGTTTGAAGATTGATGTAGAGGTCGTATTGATTTTCTGCACTAGGGAGAAAATAAGGTATGGGAGGTCAACCACCAATGTTTTGAGAAATAGAGGAAACAAAAGCATTTTTGCACCTTTTTTTATAGAAGTAAATGATGCGTGAAGTTGAATACAATATAGATCTTATAAAAAAAAAACCTCTGAGATCTTGTCATTTTCAAAGCATTTGCCTAAACGTTTGCATACATCAACGCATTTTTCCCACGATCACCTTACGTAAACAATACGAGTGCATTTACTTCTAATTAAAAAAAATCTGTGAAAAGGTTTGTCTCTTGTGGCTGTCTTTTTTTTCGAAATAGTTAAGCATTCAGGAATTTGTAGTCACAATTAACATTTCTCTAACTTCTTAACGTCGAACCATGACGATTTTGCGCAAACAATAATTCTATTAAATCAAGGGTAGCCAACCTTTTCGAGAAGAGTGCCACTACTTGGCAAAAAATAGTTTTGCTTGCCACTTCCAATTTAAAAATAATATAATAAATATAAAGTACAAACCTAGGTTATATATACATTGTTAATAAACTTTATGCAGGTTCAATTAGTTAGATTAGGTATAAAATAAAAATGAGTATCTCGGAACAATTGATTTTAAATACTTATTAAGCAATCAGTACCTATTTAATATGGCTTTTCAATTTGTGGGTTTTTTTTACCAAGTAATCTCTACTATAGTACTAGCTCTCTCTCTTGAAGATGCTAATAAAATTAAGTCTTTTTAAATGCATATCAGTTAATTTTGAGTAAGATTGATTTTATTATGTTCATAACAGAAAACATTTGCTTAGAAACATGTTGATCCAAACCTACAGCCATAACTGGCAGCTAAATTGTGTAAATTTGGGACATTGTTTTGTACGAATTTTCAAAATTCGAAATAATGCTGATCATTTGCAGTTGAAATAAGTTCCTTATGTTTGCTTTTCAGTGTTGTATGGTGCTGTAGGTCAGTGGTCTCCAACACCCGATCCACGGTTGGAGACCACTTGGTCTCGGTCCCGAATCAAATACTACTGGCCCGCACAAGAAGCATTAAATTATTTCCATTTTATTTACAGTGGCATATTTTTGTTGGGTTTGTGATACTTTTTATTAATATCACTTTATATTCATTTTTAGTGTAGCTATATTTTATTCTGAAAGCACATTTAAATACAATTAAAATAAAATTACTAAATATAATACATATATAAACAATCAACGTCCTCCCCTCAGCGGTCCGCGGTAAAATTATCCAACGTTGACCGGTCCGCGGCGATAAAAAGGTTGGGAAACACTGCTGTATGTCAATAATTTTGATTGAAATTTCGGGTGAGTAACAACTGACGCTTTGCAAAGAAATTGAAAACGGGTCTGTGAAAAGATTAGCATTTATCATCAAACATAGAACTGAATGAGTCATACGCTGCAGCTTCATTGCTGAAATTTCTGTTCTTTTTTTATAAGGTACAGGAGGTATGTAATTACTTTTCTGCGTCCCCATATCAATGGTATTAACCAAAAAAAACACGTGAAGTCTAACTTTAAAACCGTTAAGGGAAACAAGGATTAAGTTCATATCAACTATTAGACCTCTTAAACAAGACCTAAAAATATTATTACTGTATTAAATGCCTTAATTGAAGATACCATTATACACAGGGGAAAAAATGTAACATTAAAATTTTTTATTCAATTTTAATTTGGCATGACTTATTATCATGAATTAATGTATTAAAAAAATGATTTAAAATCCTAAATTAAACATTGTAGAATGCTTTGAAGGCTTAGATATTCGTAAAAAATATTTAGTTTCCCAAAGATCTGATGATAAGTTTAAGATATCTATCAATTCAGCAACAACACTTGCTACAGATTTAGGTATTGATCCCGAATTTTCTATCTCAAAGCTCAAGAAAAAGGTCTATTTATTTGTTTATGAGGGGAGTCATAAGACAGCTTCAAATTCCTTCCAGCAATTCGCGATTTCTTCAGCAAATGGACGATTTACCTTATTATCTGAGTGCTATTCGATATTCTGCTTCCTGTACAACATTTCTGATGATGATCTTGAAAGCCTGAAATGGACTTGAGTATTTTCTATCTCGACAAGCTCAAAAAAGAAATATGGATCTTTTTTGTGATTTTTATATTTATATAGTATATTTTAAGGAAAAAATCCTAAAATTGGTAAAAGAAAAAATTATTATTATTAAAAATGGGAAAAACTAGAAAAAATGTACAGAAAAAATTACATAAACGGGGCCCGCTCTCTACAAAGATTTTATGAACAAATTCTCAATTTTTCAATTTTGATGTGTTACGTTATTCCTGTTTGAAGTTATCTTCACGATAAGAAATATTTTAATTTTTACAAAAACTAGAGCACTTTATCTAAGTCATTATACGAAATTGCTTTAAAAACATTGACTATATTCACATAAAGAGCTGCAAATTTTGAAATAAAACAGTTATTGATAAATCTGAAGATCAAAACACTTCTACTGTTATGTAGAACATAAGCAAAAAATTCAGCTAATTATTTTTCAAAACTTTTTGAGCAATCGCGGTCCCCGTTTGAGTTTTTCGAAAAAACACATTTCGCGTAAAACGCATTTCAAAGTTTGACATCTTGTGTAAAGTTATGGCATTTGCTTTTACTAAAACGCTTGTAGTTTTGTTCTAGTGGAGGGAAAATAAAGTACTTGGTATTGTTATTAAGTTAATAAAATGGTCTATAAAATAAAATCATAAAAGATTTTGCCGATTTTTGAAAAAAAAATCATGGTTTTAGGTAGTCGGATACCTTAAGTTACAGGTACAGGAGGAAGGAAGTATTGTGAAAGATATAGACGACATACAACCCTTTAATGCAGTGCTTCTCAAACTTTCAATACTGGCGCCCCCCTTTTCAATCACAATTTTTTATCACACACCCCTTATACATTAATAATGTACTCAATGCAATAATAATGCACTTTGACGCTAAAGCTACAATACACGATCTTAATTATAAACCATACAAATTAATAACATAAGTATTAAATTTTGTAAACGTTACTTTAAAGCAAAAAAAAACTAATTAATAGGATAATTATTATGTTATTTTTCCTTCAATTTTTAAATTGAACATATTGCAAAATGCGGTTGCTGCTTAGAAGACAAAATATAGATATCAGCTAAATACAGAAAAAGAACTTAAGAGGGTCAATTTCTAATCATAAGTATTCCTTATAAAAACTTTGCTTTGCAAGATAAGCCCATGGAAGTCGTTAATACTTATTAAACTTATTCTTAATTTAGTATTAATTAATTAGTTATAAAAATACTCTGTGCAGCACTGATACATTAAAACTATACCGGCCGAAGTACCCACTCTTTGCAGGAGTTCATTTATAAGAAAATAAAATATTCTTGATATAAAATAGCTGTATTGTAAGGAGAGTAAAGCCAAGTGGGCGACAATGTTAACAAAAATGTAAAATGTTTTTTTAATGATTGCTCAAATTATAATTAGTTTTTAAGCGAATTTTAATTTTAAGCCTCACAGAATTAGCATTTATAATTGATGCTAAATAATGAACAACAATATAAAATTCCGATGAATAATAATTGTATTATATTTAATATTTAAAGCAAAAAGACTTCAACATGTTTTAACCTTGGAGCAGTTTTGCACACGATACGGTCGAGTGGGGTTATTGAGTCACCCCAATCCTTTTTTAATAATTATTTTATTGTACACGATACAAATCACGATTTCAGCGAATAATTTAATTAAGAGAAAGTAAACTTACCTACTTTCAAGGACTTTTCAATTTTTCTTCGGTAACAAATAAACAGTTTTGTCAGGATTAACGATATCGTGTTCTGTATGTCCCGCGCGTCCACTTCCGAGTAAAAAGTGTATTCATTATGATAATATGCATGTTGCTGCTAAAAACAATTGTGTAAAACGTTTTTCGTTATGCTTTATATGATTGAGATATGTTTATATGTATCATAAAACTCCTTTACCTGGGAAAAAGCGCAACAGAGAAAAATACTTTACTTACAACTTCCCTAAATGAGAAACAAACATAAGAGAGGAGTCATAACTAATTGTACCAATAACTTAGGTCAAACAGGTTATCCGCAAAAACACATTACAGCTATAATGTGCAGTATTTCAAAAATAATCACAGTGATGAATTTTTTATGTTCCTAAATTTTTTCGATTCTGGGTCAGGGATTTTTTTTTCTCTGAGAGAACAGTATGTTAGAATTAAAAAAACAGCGTAATAAAAAATCTCTCATCATTGTATTACAGCAAATGAAATAAAAGTTTTTTTTATTTGGTTATAGGATCAAAGATAGCTAATTAGGTATTAAAGACGTTTTTATTTTTGATGACTTAATATCGCTTGCCTATAAATTATATCAGAGTAAAAGTGTATTTTTTATTATGTTTGAAAGTATTTTGTTTTAATTCATTCCAGTAAATTGATTATTTTTTTAAATCTTTTATTTTCGATATGCTCGCGCCCCCCCCTTGTAAGGTAATAACGCCCCCCAGGGGGCGCGCCCCACAGTTTGAGAAACACTGCTTTAATGAAATGACTTCATTCAAAGATACTTTTACAGGTAAAAACAGCCAATTGTCAGGTATTAGAAATTATAGTCAAGAATGACCTCCAAATTTTGCTCAAGCAATAAAAATTTTTTAATCTTATCTGTTTCTCTAGCTTCGGGAGAAAGAAGTTTTCAGCAAATGAAAAATTATTAAAAATTTCTCAAGAAATAATATGACACAAGAAAGGCTTTCAGATTTAGCCATCATCTCTGTTGAGAATCCAAAATCTCAACAAAAAAAATTGAATTTCACTGAAACTATTGACAAACTTGATTCTCAGAAAGCCAGAAAAGTTATTTTATGTTTAATTATTAGGTAGTCTTTTTGTAGAAGGACTGATTTATATACTTTACGTTTCACGAGGTTTATGCTTTAGTACTTTTTTTTATTTGATTATATTTTCTGAGTAAGTACAGTTATATTTTGTATATCTAATTATGAAATGTCAATTTTTATTTTAAGGGTAGTATTTTTTTTGTTTATTAGGAGTTCTGTACTTAGAATTGTATTTATATTTTATTAATGTTTTACTTTTTACTTTAATACAGATAGATGAATTTAAAGCGTCAACGTTAAGTATTAATCAAAATGTGAAAAATCTTCTAGAGGGGCAGCACATTAGGTCTTTGCACGCGAGTGGCTGACACCCTAGAATCGGCCCAGCCAGGAGGTCACTTTCGGGCCACTTGTAATCATAGAGCCACCTCCACTCGAGACAAGCCAACTTCAAGACTCTCCTTCTCAAGGAATCTTCTAAACGATTATGAAAAATCATTCTCGCTGCAAACAAGCTATATTGTTTGCTTTAATCAGGGGTGTAACGGAGACTATTAAGTTCCACTGCAGTCAGGTTTTGGGCTTCAAGCCGAATCTTACAATGGGTACGTACTTGGCATCAGTCAGGTGTCCGAGTCTATAGCAATCTTTCCAATTCACAGCGATTCTGAATGAACAGAGATTTGCCTTCACACCGCCACGGGTCAATCATTCTTCCATCAGTTGCCTTTAAACATGGATGCTGTTTTTAATATTTTAAGACGATTAACGTTTCAAGCTATTAATTTCACAACTGTATTTTCATTTATTTTGAAGTTGAAATACATAAAACAAAAAATATAAAAACGGTTTTATTTATTTATTTTTTTATATTTTCCCTGTTAGTATCAAATGTAATTATAGTCTGAAAAGTAGTAACAAATAATAAATATGTATTGTAACTATATTACACTGCTGGACAATTGGTAAGGACGGATAACACTATCATCCATAACAACCACAAAATGAAAGGAAGCAAAATGTGGAAAATTAGAATAAGTGCGGAATATTAGTAAGAAGAAGTATGAGTATGCAAATTTTTTTCCCACGTCTGTTCATCACGTGATAGCGTTCATAAGAGCTTTAAAGGTTTTGACGCGTGTGGACAGTTGTTGTTTCAAGTCAAAGTTTTACAGGAAAGATTTAATGGACGAACTTAAATTTTTTGGCATGTCTTCCCGACATCACATAGATGATTTTATGCGTGGCCGAATTATTGGAAAGATCGAAGAAGGGCGAAAAATAACAGATGTTGCCAGGGAGTTCGACATCGCTCACAGCGTTGTTTCACGGCTGTGGAAGTCATTTAAAACTACTGGAATGTGTAGTAGACGGCGCGGGGGAGGTCGTGTTAGAAGTACGACGCCTGCAGAAGACAGATATATCGTCCTATCAGCAAAAAGGAACAGGCGCACCACAGCTCAGCAGGTGACAAATCAGTTTCTTGCTGCCTCAGGAAAGCAGATCTCCCGAAAAACTGTTGCCAGACGTTTGAGGGGAGGAGGACTATACGCACGCAGACCTGTTGTGTGTGTCCCATTGACCAGACAGCACCGTACTGCCCGTTTGCAATGGTGTCGTGAGCATCACAATTCGACTGAACAGGACTGGGCATGCGTACTATTCTCAGATGAGTAGGTTCAGTCTGTCTTTGGATTGTAGACGCCAACTGATCTGGCGCGAGGTGGTACCGCTTATCGTCCAGAAAATATCCAGGAAAAGGACCGATATCCAACATGCAGTATCATGGTGTGGGCCGGCATCATGATCAATGGCCGCACGCGCCTACATGTGGTTGCGAATGGGACTATGACGGGCCAACGATACATTGATGAAGTTCTACTTCCTCATGTTCGTATTTTCCGTGGTGCTGTCGGTGATAAATTTGTTTTTATGGACGACAACGCAACTTGTCATCGAACACTCACTGTTCAGGATTGTCTAGACAGCGAGGGTATTCAACGTATCATATGGCCAGCGCGTTCTCCAGATCTAAACCCCATTGAAAATGTGTGGGATGCTTTGGGGAGGCAAGTTGCTGGTCGAAACTATTCTCCGACAAACAAGAACACCCTCATCCGTGCACTTACAGATTAATGGGATAAATTGCCTCAACAGCTGCTGGATAATGTTGTGCAAAGTATGTTACGACGTGTGGAATGTTGCATCACACTCCACGGTGGACATATCCCGTACTGATACCTTTCTTTAAAGTGCCGTGCCTGCTGACTTTTAGATGCATTGTTCCATTTCTCCGTACGCAGATCAAATGAACATTTTTTCTTTCAGGTGTTTCACAGCTTTTTGTACTTTCCAGAACAATAAATATTCTTTATTCTAATGTCTGAACAGTGTGGCAACTATTTTTATCCTACTAGGCTAATGTCTTGCTTAATGTTATGCTACATAGCAATTTGTGATCCGTCATTAGCAATTGTCCAGCAGTGTATAATGCAATTACTTTTACAAATAATATATCTAATGTTTTTAAAAGGCATTTCAAATGTTGTTATATACTATAGCTTTTGTAGCATATAATAACAATTTTTTTGATTATGTATCTAAAAATTGCTAATACATTAATGAATTAAAAAATTTACATGCCATTTACATTTTGTTTGTTTCATATAGTATATATAGTAATAAAATGAAATCTTTTTTAAAAAAATAAAATTATCGACAATATCGGTGTTTGATTTTTTTTTAACATTCTTATAAATATTTAAATTTTTTTCTCTCCCAAAATTAAATAAATTCGTATCAAATTGATCTCTGAAGCTATTTCAAACATCCTGCAGAATATTCCCTTCCCTCCCAAAAAAACCAACACATTTTGCTTTAAAGTATTAAAAAGTAAATAATAAAGTTTTCAAATTTCTAAAATTGAATAAAATAATACATGCAAAATTAATTTTGTTATTTGCGCAAGATTAGCAGGAATAAAATACAGCCTACACACTCGGTGACAACTAGAGTTAGTTTACATAACGAAAAAGAATACTATGAATAAATACCACACAAAAATATAAGCGCCAGCTATTGACATAAAAACAAACTCATGCTTACCCTAACAAGAACATTAAAATCTTTAAATATCTAAAATTAGCTTATTTAATAGAAACTTTATGTGATATAATCACTAATAATATAAAAAACAGTAAAAATAAACACTCTATTTGTTTAAATTCACTTTTTCTGTAAGAAATAGCTCCTGGCTGCTGGTGAATCACGGAAGAAAATCTGACATGCCGAATCACACGTAAGTCAGAATGACGGCGGATTGAACCGGTTTTGTTTGGTGTGAATGCGGGAAGCGAATCTTGGCTTATTTGAGCGGGAAATTACGAAGCCGAATCCTGGTCGATCAGACAAGTTTGATGGTGAATGAATCGGAGTCGTTTGGTGTGAAGGGAGCCGTAAGGGCGAAAGGAATGTCCATTGTGATCCCGCTCCGAAACGGGTAGAAAGTCCTAGTTAAAGATGTGCAAACATATCAAATTTCATGAATTAACATATACTCCCACCTCGAACTCTACAAGTTTCAACATAAAAGAAAACTGTCTTTAAGGTATCCGACTGCGTTCGGAACCGTGATTTTAAAAAAGCGCATAAATGGATAATTCTCATGATATTTAGTGCCACTTAGATTAAAATACATGTATAAAATTGTTTAAAGGACACATTTTAACAAAAAAAAAAAATTATTTAAATACAATATTTTGGCAAAAAATTAACTTAGATTTACTTTTTTCAAAATGTTCTTTTTTTTAAAAAAAAATGCTTCTATAATTATAATATTTGGCTTATATAAAGTAAAGACTTCTCCAAAGAGTCTGAACTAGGATATTTAAAATATTCATATTATTTTCAGAGTTACCACCAATTGAAATAATTATCGGCGTTTTTTTTCTTAAAATTGCTCGCCTCTGTTGTCGTAAAATATAGATAAGCCCACCTCTAAATTACATATTTCAAAAATTCTAGTTGAGCCTCTGTAGAGAGGTCTGAGCTACACATACATTCAAAATATTATTATATTAGAAGCATTTTTCACAAAAGGAGAATATTTTGAAAATGGGTCATTCTATGTTCATTTTTGGTCAAAATATTGTACTTAAATAATTTTTTATTTTAATAGTATTCTTAAAACAATTTTATATACATTTTCAAATCTAAGTGACACTAAATATCATAAATATTGCCCATTTATACGCTTTTGCAAAATCATGGTTCCGAATGTAGTCGGATACCTTAAACAGACTGCAAAATAAGGAAATAAGATACGTTAAATGAAATACCAAATCAACACCCAAAAATATTTCAGAAAATATATCAAATATTTTGTAGCAAATATATATATATATATTAGATTCGATCCATATGCCGCCTCAGGCAGGGGTCTGGTATGTTCGGCCCTAGAGCCATCCCTGGTAACTATTTAAAAAGTAACTGCTAAGTTGTTTTTTTTAACATCAGTTATCAAAGAATATTTTCGATTTTTTAATATCACTGATTTCCATTTAGCGAAATTCCAAACGCAAATTTAGAAGGAAGTAATCTGTAAGTCCATCTCATGGAAAAGAGAACATGACCTTCGTAAATACGGAAGATCACAAATTTCTTATCTCATTAATTGAATGAGCGGTTGACAGATGCTCCACTACGTCACAAGTTCATGCCTTCACACGGAACAGCCTTGCCGTGAAATTACGACAAAATGCTCAAAATAAGCTGGAGTGAAGTCTTACAGGTCTAAATTTATGTTCACATTAATGCCTTATATTTATGTTTACCGCAGCTAATTGCTTTTGATTCCGGAAGTAATTTAGCACGCGCTTCGGAACATTTTTTACCCGTGCTTATTTCTCAAAAAGTGTACTTAGAAGAAAATTACCCGTGTGTGTGTTTGTGTTATCGAATTTTTAGATTGTTTTGATTTTGGAAGATCATATCTCATTTCAAATAATTTGCGTTGAAGGTATAATTTTTATTTTCTGGTAGTTTGACTTTTATTTTTAAACTTTCTAAGTTTCGGCAATTTTTAATAGGTTTTTGATGTTAATATTTAATGTTTTATTACGAAATAAAATATTTCAATTATTCAAATTAATCTATTATTTTTATAAAAAGTTACTAAGTCCTGTAAATATTACTTTCGATTAAAGGAATTTAATTTTTCAAATTATATGCATTCAAGAGATTAATGTAAAGATTATTTTCGGGGCAATGAAAAACTTCTTTAAATGCATTCTAAAAATAGTAAAAGATATTATTATATACGTTGTGATTATTTTAAATTGTTTTAATTATAATTCAGTTATTTTCATTGTAATTATTATATATATATGTGCTGATTTTTAATTATTTCATTAAAGCTATGATAGTTAACATATGTGATAGTAAATAAAAAGCATTTTTATATTATTACGATCGTTATCGACGAATGTAAAATTAAATTAGGAATCTGACTTAGATTTAACGAAATCTCAAACTTTTGAAAAAAAATCTTATTTTATTCGAAAATTAAATTAAAATTTTATTTCATGATTTTTCTAGAATTTTTTTTTTAATAAATGGGAAAAGAAAATTTAATGTAATTAGTTATATATGGTTTTATTTGTATATAATTTAGAAAATGAATTTTTATATATGATCAACGATTTCTTGAATATTACGAATAAGCCGAAAGAGTACGTTTTTTCATCAAAAATTTATCCAAAATTTGAAACAGGTAGTGGTGCACACAAGAGGGGGAAAGGGGGAGGAGACGTCCCCGGTCCGGAACCCCATCACTCTTAGCTTTTTTTTCAATTGATTATTATTTTATGTATATATTACGTAGAATTTAATTAAGCATTTGTCATAAATAATTAATTTTATAAATGAATGCTAATTATTTCTTCAATAATTTAATTTTTATTGTTTTTTGTCCCCAGCAATTAACAAAAAAATATGTTTGGTGGCGTATTGGAGTATGATACGAGAATGGCGGAATTTCGACCCTGCAGCCCCCCCCCTCCTCCTCGAAAAATTTCTGTGTGCTCCACTGGAAACAGGTATATAAGTCGAGGTGAAGGGGGGAGGGGAATTGTTGTCATTCTCAAATATGTGTTACACGAGGGCGAAAATGTTGCCAGTGAGTGAGTGAGTGGAGATTAACGTCGCACTGTTCAGCTGCACGAGGGCTTTTGGCGACGGACCACGTAATTTTGAACCATGGTCAAGTGACGTGGACGACACCTGAGCTGGCACCCCCTCTCCTAACTACCACACCACACCAACGGGAGGACGTTTCAGCTCTCGACAGATTTAGCGTGCATCGCTGCTCTACACGGCGGGTCTTTAGTGGTACTAGGCTCGAACTCGTGACAAAGCCAGCCATGATCCGATGCCTATACCACTCGGCTACTGCGGCCACGAAAATGTTGCCAGCATTCAAATTTTGCGAAGTAAAGCGCCAACGACTTAATCCTGTTTGAAGCTCTGACACCTTTCTTCGATTCCTTTGAGAGGATAATCAGAGGGAAGAGAAATATGTATATAGCAAGTAATCCTCGACCTTTGTGTTCTTCCTTGGCGGAAAAACTCGTTGTGTGATGATCATATACATTCATACATCCCAATGAGAAATGTGCATTTAAAGAAACATTTGGAAACTGTGATTCTGATTCTAACTTTGAAGGGAGGCCGCGGTAGCCTAGTAGTTACGGTAAACGCACTCGTGGCCGAGGTATCTCGAATTCCAGTCCTAGAGACCCTGAAGACCAGTCTACACGACTGGTCTTCAGGGTCTCTAGGACTGGAAGGGGACTGCTTCACGTTAAGTCTGTCGAGCTCAAAGCCCTCCCGTTGGCTTGGTGTGGTAATTTGGAGAAGGGGAGGGGTGCCAGCTCAGGTGTCGTCTTTGTCACTTCACCGAGGCTCAAAATTACGAGATCTGTTGCTGATGGTCCTTGTGTTACTTTCTTGTGTGAAGTTAATTCAACTCTCACTCCATTCACACATGCTTAGGCACAAACTCATTTCAATATTTTATTACTTTTTTTAAAAAAGTTCTTAATGGTCTTCATCATCCGAGAGTGTAACGCAGCCCAAGCTGCTGCTCAAAGAACCTTTGATAACGACAAATCCAATTAGCATAATCGAAATTTTTTTAAAAAGAATTTAGTTTTTGTAATTATCCTTTTTTCCCCTGAAAAACTAAATAAGTACTTTGTCAGAATGAATTTTTAAAATTCTTTTATGAAGTATCATTTTCTTTGTAACAAATATCTACAACAGTGTTTCTCAAACTTTCAATGTCTGCAACCCAATAGTATTCATTCACAGTTTTCATCGCGCCCTCCCTCATACAATACCAATGTTTTGAATTCAATGATACTATACTTTGAAGCAAAAGCTACAATACGACTTTAACCTCTTAAGTGTCACTGGCGTATGTAGCGTCTCGCTCAGTCATAGCGTTAATTGCCCTGAACGTATGTATGCGTCTTTCCGAAGTACGATCTTTCTTGTGCACTGCTATCCATAAAATAATTGCGAAGACTTTGGAATGCAATAAAAGGGCACTAACAGTATTTGCGAAGGATTTACTTATTTCAGAGAACTTGCTTATTTTATTCTACCCCTCCCCCCCAATGCAAGGCTGCGGTTGCCCAGTGGTCAAGGCATCAGATCATGGCAGGCATGTCATGATTTTGAGCCCAGTACCACTAAAGACCCGTCGTGTAGGGGAGCAATGCACGTTATATCTGTCGAGAGCTCAAGCGTCCTCCCATTGGTGTGGGGTGGTAGTTAAGAGAGGGAGGGGTGCCAGCTCAGATGTTGTCCTCGTCACTTGACCATGGTTCAAAATTACGAGGTCCGTCACCAAAAGCCTTCGTGTAACTGAACAGTGCGACGTTAATATTCAATATTCACTCACTCATCCCCCTTCCCAATACATCACATACGCGTGCTTACGCGTGAAAACAATGTCATTTGGGAGCGAATCGCGTTACCTTAAATCGACAGTAGATTGATTATAAACTGTACAAATTATCAAGATAAGTGTTAATTTTTGTGTATAATTTTATATATGGCAAGCCCATGGGGTCACTGGTAGTTATTAAATTTGTTCTTAACTTAGCATTGTTTTAAATTAATTGTAATAAATTGCGCAGTACTGATAATTTTAGAATTAATTTAACAATGTGCAGTACTGATACATTTATAAGTGTATAATGTCAGTGTAAATGTGTATTTTATTTTTTATGTCAAAATGTACTTTTTGCTTGTGCATAAACTAATAATTTTTTAAATAATCTTTTGTTTTCGACTTTTCAATGTATTTACGTCCCCCTCGTAGGGTTACTACGTCCCTCCAGGGGGGTGCCCCACAGTTTAAGAAATGCTGATTTACAAGTATCAAAAAGGAGTAAAATTCTGCAACAAGTATCATTTTATCTATCTATAGGAGCATTACAATTTATATATAAAGTGTTTCGTGATGCTGTAATAAATTTATTTATACATAAGGTATAGTTAATAAAAGCACAGGGGCGTAGCTACCACCGTATCAATGATACGGGCCCCCGAGTTACAGGAGCTCCAACACGTAAAACTACAGTCCCACTAACAGGGCTCTCATGCGTAAAATGGGGCCCTGAAGGAATTTTGATGCAGGGCCCACTCAGAACTAGCTACGCCAGTGTAAAAGCAACTACATCTTTACAACAGAATGGAGCAAAACCACATTTTGGACAAATTTACCCTTATGATGATGGCGAGGCTTTGCATGAACGTGCAAAAATAGTTAAACTTGACGATGTATTGCAATTTTTACGGCCAATTTTGAAAAAAAAGTCCATATGAATAAAAATATAAAGCTTTGAATGAAATTCAATATAAAAACCTGTTTCTATACAAGCCCAAAGATTATCTTAGAGTTTATAATAAACCGTCAAACTAATGAATCAACTGCTCTATCATTTTGGATTATAAAGAGGCACTAAATTGAAGTACAAATTAAAATTCGGAGATGAAGAATTGAAATTTATTTTTTTTCTGCTTACGTACAAAATATTGAAGAAAAAAAGTAGAGCCACAAAATGCATGTAAATTACAGTTTTACAATTTGAGCAATGAGTATGAACAGTTGTATAATTTGTACAATGAGGGTTGGTCTACCGTAAGGTAGACAGGAAGTACCCCTTCTTCCCACACACCTAGACTTTTTTAAAGAAAAAAATCCATTTGAGAAAAAAAGAATGTAGTTTAGTACATAAAAGCATATGATAGAACTAAAAATAGTCATAGTTGATTAATTAAAATTAGGTTTTTTTTAAATGTGGAATGTGGCTTTTTTTTTGTAATCCGTGTTATCTTTAAATTTATTCAACACAATTTTGATTTTTTTCCCCGTCGCACTGTGAACTAATATGAGGGCTATTGGCGACAAATTCCACAATTTTGAAGCATGGTCGAGTGACGAGGACGACATTCCACTGGGAGGACATTAACCCTCGACGGATTCAATTTGCTTCAACCTTTTCATATGGCAGGTCTTCTGTGTTATTCAGTGGTTCGAGAATGCCGGCTAAAAATTCGCGAACATGATCACTCAGCTACCGCGGTTGTAGTTTCTAAAGTAAAAAACAATTCAGAAAATAATCGATTAACTGTGAACCGCATCAAGAGTTATTTTGCGATTTAATTTAGGTTGCCTTGGTGAGTATCTGACGCATTCATGCGCTCTTATTTTAATATTGTTTATGCTCTGTATTCATGAAATGGAATGGTTTTGTGTTTTTAGATTCAAGATATGGTAATCGTTAATCCTGACGATGTCATATCTATACAACATGAATTGGAACGCAATTATGGTTCTCTTGGATTTGAATTTCATCCATTCAAAGTAGTTATTTTACTTCTTAAAATTTTGTTGTAATTAATTGTTTGAATATCTTAACTTTAAAAATGTTTCTCGCATTTGATAATATTTTATATTTCTAGTTATAATATATATGTAATTTTAATTTGCGGAATTTTTGGAATATTTTTAAGTTTCTGTGTCCAAATGAACGCTTTTATTCATTTTAGCTTGAAATTAAAATAATGACTATTTTTAAGTATTCTTTAATAAGAATATTTAGATTTTTTTAAAAAAAATATTCTTTCTTATTAAGTAATTGTTATTGTATTTTAATCTGGGGATTTTTCCGTTAGCTGCTTACCAGGATATTTGACTGTTGTGAACTTTAATTTTTATTACCACCAATAAAGTATTTAATTCATTTATTGATAAAATATTAAATTATATGATACATACCACATTTTGGTGAGAGATTGTTTGTAGATAAGCTAATATTTTAGATTTGTATTATGTATATTTATTTAGTTTAAAATCCAGGAACTGAAAAATTTTAAAAAATAATAATAATATATTGAAATATATATAATTTTTACTGTTTATGGATCTTAGTTTTGACTTTTGATTCTGTAAAAGATTAGTGCACAGAACAATTATATTTGTTTTATGCCTTTATATAGTCTTTTTTAATAGTAAGTACATTTAATTATGTTTGTGTTTCATCTAAAAAATATATTGAAAAGAAAAATAGTTAATACATATGCGTTATTTCCAGTCACATTTAAAAATGACATTTATTTCTAAATGATTTAATCTGCTTTCTGAAGACTTTTATATTGTGAGTCATTAAAATTATTATTTAACTCATTTGTATATAATATTTTATTCTTCATTGCATTTAAATTAGATATCATAACTCCTTTAATTAGGTACCATAGAACCGGCTTCTTGGTTAGATAAAGAAATAGCTGACTAAATGAAAATATTCATCCTCATTTATTGTACACATTTAAGTGACTGTTTAAGAGAGCTTTAGTAATTTTTCAGTTTTATTATTATTGTTGTTGAAATCTTTGAGTATTTCTATTAGAAGTGTTAAGTAAATTACAGAATAAGTCAATCTTTCTATATAGCAACAACTGAATATCCAAAGTTATCCTAAATACAAATGGCAACAATCATTTATTCCATAAAACGGTGTATTCAAAATATCAATCCTTGTTTTCAGGTTTTTTAAAGCATTTATTATGATGACACACAAACAGTTAAATATAAATTAAAAACTACTATTTTGTGGGTAGGCACACTCACTGATTTCGGGGGCTCCGTTATCGACCATAGTTGTTTACTGACTAACTGAATCCCCCATCGGTTAGGGAAGGTACACATATTTTCCTTTAGGGATTACTCGGAAGCAATCCGCCACAGTTACCAACCCCTGGGCTGCGGAAGGAACATTATATTATTTCCATTTTATTTACTGTTGTGTATTTCTCTCGGGTTTGTGCAACTCTCCTTAAAAATTACTTTATATTCCATGTTAAATCATGCTGTATTCATTTTTTATTGTAACTGTATTTTATTTTGAATGCATGTTTAAATACAATTAAATTAAAGTTATTAAATCAAAACAATTTAAAATATAAACAATTGTTGCCCCCCTCCCCCTCAGCAAGCTATGGTAAAACTATCAAACATTGACAGGTCCACGCGATTAAAAGGTTGGGAAGCACTGCCCGAAAATACATGATAAAATATAACTAATAAAACTAGCATTTGCTCCAGTTCTATTTTACTGTGTCCTATAAAGTACTTATCGTTATAAGACCATAAAGCCAAGCAGCAATGCACTAAAAATGTGGATTACAGATTCTCCATAAAAGTCACATTATTTTTTCCAAAACTAATTTCTGTTATAAGTAATATCGTAGTAATATATGCTCCTGTATCGTGGGGGCGAATTATTCTCCATTAAGCCACTGAGTAATGTAACAATTTATATTACTTTAAAAAAATAAGATTTTATTTTATGTATCTGTGCAAAATGTATTATATACAGAGAATTTTAATTATCCATTTGAATCATTATTTATTATTTTATTTATAATTCCAAATCTTTGAATTCTTTCATTTACAGATTGGATGGTACAATTCATTTGTCAGGCCAATTTTCAAACTTGATTACAATGAGGATACTGTAGCTTTCTTGATAATTAGCTCACCAAAAATGTTTGAAAGAGCTTTTATATCTTTTCTACAAAAACAAAGCAACCAGCTAAGTGGATTAAAAGATCCAATTGATGAATGCATGCAATTTTATCTCTCAAGGATTACAGAAGTAAATTTTTTAAGATTGTCTTCTTTTTTGTTCTTACTACATCTGTTGATTAAAACTTAATTTATGAATATTTTCAGCTTTTTTCTAATTACGATATCAAAGTGGTTCATGATTTTGAGCTTCATCCAAATAGACGTCCCAAAATAGTGATGCAGAGTGTGGCTCATGCATCAGGAGCAGCTTATCTCTATCATCCAAGTAGTTTAAATCTTGATGAGAAATCAAAAAAGGTATGTAGATATAGTTTCATTACACAATTGTCAATAAGATATATAATTAATGTAATGATAATCTTTTAATGGCATTCAATGATAATTGTATTGTATTTTTTTATTGTTTTAGATTTTATGTTAATTATTCTTTTCCCCTGTGAGTAAATCAGCCTGAAATTTTTATTTTAAATTTATTTCTGTGCAGTTTTGGTGTAATCGAATATTATATTTAATTTGAACTATTACTTTAATTACTTTTTTAATCCAATATTATTTCAACTCATGAGTTTTAAAAACCACAGATACAAATAGCTAATAACTTTTTTTGGGTTAAAGCTAGACTGTTTAAATATTTAAAATCAATTTATTTAAAATTTATTTGAAATACATTGATTTTTATAATAGCATTCTTGTTCTTAAAAAAAGGGGGTGGGGTGTGTTTTAAAAATCTATGTAAAAGGGCTCTAAATTAGATATGAATTGTTTATGAAAAGTTTAGACAGTTTTTATTAGTTTTCTTTCAAAATTCATAAATGACTAATAATCCAATATGAAACATAAATGATACATCATTTTTATATTTAAAAGTAAGTATGTGGGTAAAATTCAGGATAACTGCAATGACGTGTTTCCAGCCAATCAGTTAATGCACTTCCCTGTTGCCAACTTTTGATTTTTCCCAAAAGTTTATTTTAGATAGTACATATTTATCAACAACAATAATATATATAAGTAAACAAAATGTACTTCATTTGAAACTATGCTTACAATACAAGATATTTTAGCTTTGAAAAACTTTTTGGAGAATCTTAATACATGAGCATCTTTATCAAATAACTGAATTTGAAATTTTATCAAAATTTTACTAGTAGAATAACAAGGGTAAGTCTAATGTTGGTTTTGAATTCAATGCAGAACATGTAGTTGCCTTTATCATTTTAGCCCATTATAACTTAAATGTAAAAGATTTTATTAAATTATTGAGTTTTTTGTAAAAATAAGATCAATTTGTACATTTAGTTTGTTCTTTTCAAATATTTTCTTGTTTGACTTGGATATTTTTCTCAATTGGATAAAAAAAAATGATTTTAACGTATTACTTAAAAATTTCCTTTGCTTTGCAAAATCAGGAAATATGTATTTGTGCTCTAACCAGATCTTTTCCCACTGTACATGAAAAACAAGCAGTATTTCTTGCACGAAACTATTATTAAATTTACTGTCTCTGTTATTTTACTGAATCTAATTATAAAATAATGTATACTTTTGTTAATTCTATTCTTTAAATTGAACCTTAATTAATTCAGATGTAGATTTCTGATTTATTATATATTAAATAATACATTTTAATTTAAAGAACTTTTTTCACACACGATTCTGATTATCCAACAGAAATTTTTTTTTCTTAAAATTTATTTTATGTAATGCCCATTTTTGTATCTTATATGTTATTAATGACTTGTGTGAATACAAATCATTTGTGAATATTGGACTTTTGTAGAGGCTTTAGTATAAAGTCTTATAAATGCAAGTCTTATAAATGTTGTTACTAAAATAAACAACTTTTTTGTGTTTAATGTATTTTTAATTAAATTTTATATTCGTATTCATATATTTAAACATGTATTAATATTTTTTTAGATGTTTGGTGTTTGTGTTCATCCTAAATATGGTGGTTGGTTTGCTCTTCGAGCTGTTGCATTTTTTGAGAATCTCCAATGTCCAGATTTGGTTCGAATTCCACCCTGTGATGTTATTCCATCAAGGGAAGATAAAATTAAATTACTTGAGTTGTACAATTTTAACTGGGCTGACTGGAAATTCAGAGATATAATTCCAGTTGTTGAAAAGTATTCAGATCTACAGATTAAGTATTTTAATGCCACTCCAGGAAACAGAGGAAAAGTAATTGAAGAAATACTTAGAAGCCATCATGTAATTTAATTTTCATAGCATTTAGAAATAATTTTGTGTTTAGATCTGATTACAGAAGCATTTTACATGTATTGAAGTTAAGTCGCCCCCCCCCCACCCTTTCATTTCAAGTTATGAACTATCATTAATTTTTACAATATTTATAGTTCATTTGATTTTCTCTTATATTTTTATTTTTTTAACTACCTTAAATCATTTTGAATTTTTTTTAATTAAATTATATTTAAAAGGATTTTCAGAAATATATTATTATACCATATATATGCTTTGAAAAAAACATTTTTATATATATTGTTGTGTATTTATTTTGAATTGACTAATTGTACTGAATTATTATTTAGTTAGCTGGCACAAATCCTACCAAACCAGTCGGAAAAAGTAGGTTTACAAGGGTAGATTTTTTGGGATTACCCGCATGCACTAAGAAAGTTTACACATTTTTAACATAAATTTTTAACATACCTTGGTGCTTTCATCAAAGTGTTTTTTAAGATGTAAACCCTCCCCATCAAAGTAGTTTGTATACACTACTGTAGCAAACAAACACTTTTGGCAATGATACAAAATACAACAAATAAATGCTACTTACAGTTAATTGTTAAAAGTGTTACTGAATTATGTTTGAAAACTTCCCAGTGGATGATGAAAAATGTTTCCAGTTGCCAAAATGTTGTCTGCAACATTTCATGTGTAATTCATGTTTAACCACCTCTTGTGTCCAGCTAACTGAACAAAACTGTACAATCTACGAACAAAAAAATTGTTGATCTATGTACAAATGTTAATAATATTACTATGTTGATCAACAAAATATTGTGTTATACTTATATTTTAATTCAAGATCTGTCTTTATTGTATTTTTAATTTTTGTATTTACATCATTTTGCAATTTTTCACATTAGGTTTTCAAATTGTTAATTATTTTTTAATTTGTTCAGAATTTCCTTTTTAATATATTTAGTCTGAATCGAACACAGTATGAACCACATCTTATTTTGTTTTGAAATCCTTATATGAAAGTTTTTAATCTATTTAATATTCATTTTTTTAAAAAAATGAGTCAAGAATTATCCATTATTACTTACTATTAAGAAAAAAAATTTATTACTTTTGAGCCATTTATTCATTTTAGGAATTTATTTATTAAACTAACGATCTGCACTAAGTGTTTAGATTTCTTTTTAAAAAGAAAATTGAAGTTTGAAATTAAATGGAATTATAGACTCTGGTCTGTATGATATGTCAGATTAAAAATTTTAGAATTGTATAGTACTCCATTGTCCTTGAATCAACAAGAAGATCACAAGGTAGATCTCCTTGCACTCAAAAGAAGCAAAAGTAAAAAAATATATATAAGCCACTAAAGTACTTGGGGAATGGGGGATCTGGGTAGTATAAGACAGGGGAGTTGATCAAATTTAAAAATAATCCTCAAAATGGTCAGTTTTTTACTCTTTTTGAGGGAATTGGGACAGAGAATTATAAAAGTTGAATTAACAACCAATTATACTACTTTAATAATAGTTGGATGGTTTTTTCCCCTTAAGATTTTGATTAATACTATAAATGTAATTTTCACCAACAGAACATTGTATGAGATTGCACTACTTATTTTGGTGCTGTATGAATTTGATAGGTGCAAAGCAGCAGTTAAATAACTCTTGTGAAACACTATATTTCTATGCCTTTCTACTTAGTTTTTAATATATAAGGGGAAAAAATATTTAGGCTGAGATAAAATTATTTTTGACCCCTTCTTTTAAATGGCTGAAATGAAATAAAAGTTTAATTTTTCCCTCCAAAAGTAAGGGATCTCCCTCAATCATTATCACTGATTTTGGGGGGAGGAGGAATGTAAAACTTCTGATTTTTAAATCAGAATCTTAAGCAATTTTTTCTTTCAAAATAAAAGATTAAGCATTATTTTTAAAAAATAGATTAATTTAAGTTTTGTAAAATAAAAATTTTAAACTGCCCTTTTACTTATTTTTTAGAATTAATTTTGTGGAATGAAGTTTTTTGAATAAATAAACCACTTCATTCAATTAATCAAAATAATTATAATTATTATTTCCAGTTGACAACAGAAATAACATTTAAAAGGGGTAAAAGTTATTTGTGTAATAAATGGTGTACTCAAGCTTTAAAAAACCACCCTTTTACTTAATTTAAGAATAAATTATAGCTATTGGATATAAATGTCTCCAAGAATAAATGTTAATAATAATGTAATCATGTATGTGTATATAATAGTTTATAATATATTAGAGTTTTTGATTAACATATAAAATGGATATTAAATTATATTTTTAATTTCATTCTCACAAAATTCATTCAAAATTTAGTTCAAAAATTTCACACCGTTTCTGTTATTTATTCTCATGATCTAAAATTTGCCAAATGAAATTCTGCTACTATGAACTCATTTTCTTTATGAAATAATTATAGTACAAAAAGTAGGTGTGTAAGTGAAGCAAATTATATTACATTTTTTTTTTGTGAGATTTTTTCATATCTTTGTATGTTATTGGTCGTCCTCTTTTTACAACTCATTTTTTTATTATCATTTCATTAAAGTTAATATATTTTTATGAAACAGTATGTATTGAATCGACTTTGTATTTATTTTTATATTGCTTAAAGGCTAAACTAGAATTAACTTTGTGTAGTTTTCTACTCATAATATGCTATTAAGATTATAATCTTAATTATTGTCTTTAATATAATAGAATTAGTTACTTTATCTTCATTATTTAACATGAAAAACTTAGATTTTTATAATTTTATTTAAATTAATTTATTTTAAAGTTATTGTTTGGCACATTATATTGACATATTCTGGACACAATATGCATGTGTGTGTATACAGTGGCATAACATACACCCCCGCCATTGTGTGTGGGGGGCAGGGTTCTAGGGGGCCCAAAACCTGACTTTTTTCAGGGGGCCCAAATGTTCTCCATTATGCCACTGTTTGTATATATACTTATATAAAGAAAATTATATGAGCACAAGCAAATTTATTACTTTTAATGATACATTTTATTTTTATAGCTTATATATGTAAGAGCAGTAGCGCACACAGGAATTTTTCAAGGGGGGGCGGGGTTGAAAGTTCACCATTCTTGTATCATGCTCCTTTTGATTTTGTCGATTTTCGGGAACGAAACACAGCAAAAAACTAATTATTTAATAAATAATTAGCATTAATTAATGAAATTAATCATTAATAACAAATACTTAATTAAATTTTACGTACTATATACTTAGAATTATGATCAATCAGAAAAAATCAAGGGCTTTGGGGGGTCCTTGTGTAAGAGCATATATGTATACACAGTATAAATTTTAACAAAAATAATTTTAAAAAAATTTAATAATTTAAAAATTAAAAAAATACTTTTTGTAAAGCAGATATAATAAGCATCAATATTATTGAAACTATACATGAAATTTTTTGAACAGAATCTGAAAAAACACCATATTTTTGAATTTGATACTAATCACATTACTTTATATTTATGTATGTATATATACACTGGTATTTTTTATGTGATTGTAAAATGCTATACAGAAGGCTGTAGAATGTTATTCTTGTAAAATTATCCTTATTGATTTTATGTACTGCATTTAAAGCCTATTATTTTAAAATTCTTTTTTACTATCATGGTTTGATTTTTCACAAAGCCGATCTCGTCCACGGCTTAGAACTGAAAAAATAATTCAGTATAAGAAGTAATGCACAAATTTTCAGTATTAAATTTTCAACTGTATTATTTCATAAATAAAATAGCCAGTGTTTAATTGAACATTATGTATTCAATTTGAGGAGGGGCAAACTCCTCCTTATTCGCCACCAACTAAACTAGTAAAGAAACCTGGAATCAAATAAATGTATAAGCATGGTTAAATCTGACAAGCTTTGAGCCTGGTCAGGATTTTCAAAGTGAACTTGTGACTGTAAAACGAACGTATGGCAATAAACTGGTGTTCCAGTCCAGTTAACAGTGAATACTGTGGTTAAACAAGACATGTACTAATATGATTTGAAATATTATACTTTTGTATTTATTCTTTAAAAAACATGTATAATTTTGATTTCTGTTTTGAAATTTGTTTCTATTCATGATTTATTTTACGTTTTATAAGCTCATGCATCAGAGATGAAATATTCACTCCAATGGTATTTTGTACATTGGTTTGATTTATGAACAAACATCTTTATATCTTTTTGTTTTTGTATTGCGTATGTTAGTGAGTAAGTAATTGATTAGTGGTTAAAATAGTTTGATGTAAAATCTTTTTTTAATTTCATGGCTTCTCGAACAAAATTGTACTTTTAATGAGACATGTTGTTGTTTTCTATTTGAATCTCTACTTATATATATATATATTAATCAGAACTTATCATATTGATTTCATATAAGTTAAATTTTCAATATTTTATGACTAAGTTTTGATAATATCTTACCTGAATCTCATTTTTTGAATGTTTTTCCAAACCTTTTTTTGTTGTATTTTTGTTTTGCTTGTGTCACTAAACTACTTCCAAACTTGCTACACAATTTCTATCTCAACTGAAAGAATAATAATTGTGATATGTTCCAACTAATAGAGTTTGATTTTATCATTCCTTTTCTTTGTTATTTAAAACAATGTTTTACAGATTTTATTGTTTGAAATGTTGTTCTTTTAATTTTATTATTTAATAATATTTTGTTAATTAATTTGTTTTAAAACTGTTTCTTTTCATTCCAAAGGAAATCAAATATTTATACTTAACAAAAGTTTGTTTTTAATGCAAAATGTCTTTATTTTTTTAAATAAATGAATAATTTATCTCAATGCTTTATTGCCAGATATTAAGTACAACTTTTATAATTTTGGAAGAAAATATTGTATACTTAAAGCTGATTTCTTATGTGGCATTTATGACATCTTTATTTTTATTTGTATCCTTTGTATTAATGTATTTTTAAAACCTGGTGAAATGATTTCTGAAGCTTGAGAGATATTTACACGTTATAACATTATGAGTATTTTGAAATTTCAATATTTGTAACTATGAAATTGTCTTATTTAAATGGATCAGATCATATTCATAATTTTTTACTAATTATTTATATTTTTTTATCAATATTTTTATAAAAATGTTACATAAATTGAAATACATTATATAAGGAGCTTACAAGATGTTATTTGTTAAAAAATAAAGGATTTATATTTTTGTTTTGCTAATAAAATTTGTTGAATATATTTATTTGCTGTTTATTCTTTAAACAAAATGTTATTTGAAACACATACACTTATGTGTTTATTTAAAAAAATTATTACATAATTTCTATTTTATTTATTATCTATATCACTCTCTTGTGTTAAAATCTACATGAACTTGAGGCATTTATTTTAGTATCATGAGGATTCTTGTTTTTTGTAATTCATTAATGTAATTTGATAAACTATTCATAAAACAATGTGCTTTAACATTTTTCATGATTTTTTATAATAATTAATTAAAGGAATTTTACTTAATTTTAGATTGATCCCATTTTATCAAGTATAGTTTTTATTTATACTAAATTTCTTTATTTCTAAAATGCTTCATTTCTGCATCAAGTTTAAATTGCCAGATTTCTTTTAAATTTGACTTATAACTTGTAAAATTTGTATATTTTATACCATAATTTATTAAGTAATTTTTAACAATTTTTTAAATACAATATTTAAATCAAGGAAATTTATTTTGTTTTGATTAGAATATGATGAATTGACAAAAGTAAACAAAATGATCAGGATAATCAGTAACAAATTCAAATATACCAATTATACCATTTTAAAGGAATGTGGTAGAATTTATAAAAGTCTTTGATTTAATGGCTTTCGGAAATGTATTATGTAAGCCGTTTTTTGTTCTTTAAATATCACAAAAAACTAATCTTTTAAAGAAAAATTTAAAAACTCGATGTGATTTTAAAGTATACTTCTACAGTAGCTGACATGCACTCATGAAATTTGATTTATGAGTACATCAGATTATGCATAGCAAAAGTGGAAGGGTTTTTCAATAAGTATTCATAAAAAATAATTTTTTTATGAATACATATTGATTTTCCTTAAAAAATCTATAAATTTTGAATTTATTGAAAAAAATAAATGTAGCTTTGATTCAAAAATGCATACTAGCTTTTGTTATATGTTTCAAAAGCATTTGACATGTTAGCACAAAAATAGCATTATACACAGAAAAAATATCAAAGTATTGGACTTGGAAGGAAAAGATGCCTTAGCAATGAAGAAAAATTATTGGTTTTCTTGTTTGACCTTGGAATGTGAATAAAACTAACATCAATATTTTTTTTTAACTTAAAGCTTTCAAATTTTTTGAGGTTATAAAAAAGTATAGAAAGAATAAATTTGTACTAAAAAATTTAATTTAATTCTTTTTGACTGATTTTATCAATTGAGTCACTGTGTCCCATTAAATGTAAATTATCACTTTTTCTTTTTTACTTCTAATATTGGATTGACCCATTACATTATTGTTAATTAACTGAATAAATAAATAACTGATCTAGCAGTTAAAGATATTTTTTATTTATTTCAATGCATGTTTTAAAATAAAGTATTATGAAGTTTGATATTGTTAAAAAAACATTCTCACTTAACTGACTTGACCTTACCATGAAGCAACTTTCTCGATTTATTTTAATTAATGTTACATTTTTTTTATTTCTAATGGGCTGCGGATTGGTGTTTTACCATTGCAGACCTAGTACATTCCCGGAAGCTGACATCTCTTTTTAGTGCGGCACCATATAGGTGGATATCAATAGCCGTAGGTGATTTTGACGCCCAGTTTTCTCCCTAGAGGGAGGCACCTGAGCTCTGACGATGCGAACCTGTGCTAGGATTTAATTTTGCCGGAGCATCCAAGCCAAACAGACACTCTAGGGATCTTTTACATGCCGTATAATCATACGACATGGACGCTGTCGATTTTTTTGCATCATGAAAATCCACCGACTTTGGTCAAGGCTTTCTAGAAAGACTAAGCTCTGACAGTCCAATGACCTGAAAGTAGTCACGTAATCAAAGGAGGGACAGATTTGGCGGGAGAAAATGGTTGTATTAACACTTCCATCTTGTAAGCTAAGTAGTTGATAGATTTTCTCACGTGTATTTATATTCATTACTCAGGATAAATTGACTGGTTTTTCTGGGAAATGGATTACTCAGGATTTCTTTATTAACCATAAAGTAAAAGGTACGATATTTATATTACTGTATAACTTTATTCTTGTCATTGAATTTTTTTCTTTTGAGTCTTGAGAACACGATATAATAAACTGACGCATATATACCAACATCCTTGATTATTTGTAAAAAAGATATTTTGTTTTATAAGAGAAATTAGTGTTTAAGTGTAAAATTAGTGTTTTGTTTATTCTGTCACAAATCTTAATTAACTGAAAATTACTATTAATAAATTAACCTAAAGCTGCATACATTTCATAATAATGCCTTGTTATTGTTGTGTACCAAATTGTTCCTCTAATAAACCGGGGCAGCCGTACGTTTCTGTGTTTCGTTTCCCAAAAGATGAACAGTTGTTACAAACTTGGAAAAAGAAAATTCCTAGGGATTTTAAAAATACTAACAATAGTGCAGTGTGTATTAAACATTTCCCTGAATCTTTCATTGTGAGAAAAGATAAAATTATAGACAAGACTGGTACTGTTATAGAAATACCTAGAGTGTATCCAAAACTATCAGAGAATGCATATCCTTGCATTTTCCCTGGTTGTCCATCCTACTTGAATGAAACAATTAAAGAACGCTCGGTGAGAATTCAACGAAAGGAAAAAATGAAACAATTAGACGAACAACTGTTTACTAATTTCATTAAGAAAGACGCAATTACCAGTTTTGAATGTTTAAAAGAAAATCTGCTAATGCGAGAAAATCCCATACCTGATTTCTTATCTAAAAATATTGTTCTAAAACATGATTGTGAAAGTTGCATAACATTTCTTTTTATGAATTGCGAAAATTGTCCTTCTATTTTAAAATCCCTGAAAATAAATACAGATCTCTCTATTGTTATATTTAATAATAATCGTGAATTAAATATACTTTCTGTTGGAAAAATTCTCAATAATCCTCCTAGGTTAACATATTTTAGCGATTTGTTGAATATCCTTAATACACAGTAAATGTTTTTGAAGAAATCTGTTCCATTAATTCTGTTCCTCATCACGTTATGGCTATTAAATCGTGGGAAAAGTATATTGAAAACTGTGATGCTGATAATTTCGAGGCAGCAAATTTTATTTTAGAGCAAATGAAATTATTAAATTTGAATAAACATGGCCGTAAGTATAGCAGTAATTTAATGGTTTTTTCTTTCTGCTTGTACATTAAATCTACCACATGTTATTCCTATGTAAGAGATAAGGGGAATATAATTCTTCCTAGTGTGAGACAATTGCAGAGAGTTGCATCTGGATTATATATATAAATGTTACTCCAGGTTTGTCTACTCTGGCTAATGAAAATTATCTACGAGGTAGGTGTAAAGAACTGAAAGACCATAAGAAACAGGTAATATTACAAATTGATGAAATTTTCATCAAATCAGCGATTACATATAAATGTAATAAAATCATTGGATTTACCGAGAAAGGAGAAGCAGCTACTACGATTCTATACTCTTCTTTATTGAGTAAATATAAAAAAATAGTGTCATTGAACCCTGTAAAGAACCTGAATGTTGAAGACTTGTATTCTATGACTTTAGAAATTTTGTCACTAATGGAAAAGGTAGGTTTTTCAGTTGTTTGCATTGTAAGTGATAATAACAGAGTAAATAGAAATTGTTTTTCTAAATTGTGTAATGGTACCATAAAGAGTGTTATCCAAAATCCAACTAATAATGCAAAAAAATTGCATCTTATTTTTGATTCACAGTACATCTTATCAAATCTATACGAAATAATTGGTTCATGTATCCTGATCCTTCAGAATTTTCTCAAATCCGAAAAGCATCTTTTCATCATAATTTAAAATTTATAAAGAAGAAATGAACATTATTGTGAAATTAGCTCCTAAATTATATTTAAAAGCTTTAAAACCAACAAATTTTGAGAAACAAAATGTTAAATTAGTTTTAAAATTTTTTGAAGAAAGCAATGTGACTGCACTTAATATATTAAAAGATAAATTAGGCTACCCAGAAATGTTTGGGGACACTGCAATATTCATCAAATATATTTTAGATTTCTGGCAAATAATGAATATTAAAAATCCAACTAAGGGTCAAAATCTTAAATTGAAAAACAGTGTTCCTTTTTCCTCAATGGATGATGATAAATTCACCTTTTTTTCAAAATTTGTTCAATGGCTGGACTGCTGGAAAAATTTAAAACAAAATAAACGAGAAGATTGTTTAAGCGAGGAAACATTTTTTGCTTTGAGGCATACGGTAAATACCATCCCAGAACTAATAAAGTATCTTTTGACGGATCAGAATTCAAATATGTTTTAACTGGGAAGTTCCAAACTGATAATTTAGAAGCCAGATTTGGGCAATACAGACAAATGTCTGGAGCAAAGTATCATGTCACTGTGCAGGAAATTTTGCAAGCTGAAAAAAAGTTACAGATTAAAAGTGTGTTAACTTTGCACTCAGATAAATATGGTACTATCACACTAAAAAAATTAATTTCAAATCATTCAGGTGAGATATTTCATGTTAAAGTAGATATTACAGATTTCAACGAAATATTAAACATTAGAAATAAATCAGATGATATTTCAATCGAAGAGTATCAAGCTTTAATGTAAAGGGTGTTTTTTTAGAGGTATAGAATTTTAAATTGCAATAAAACAACGATGTATTATTCGATTGACATGAATTTTTTTTATTCGATAGATAATCTTGTGGCATTACATTTTAAATATGATTTCTGGCATGTGACTGCCACGGCTGGCTCGGATGTAGTCCAATCTGGACGTCCAATTTTCGATGACTTTTTCCAACATTTGTGGCCGTATATCGGCAATAACACGGCGAATGTTGTCTTCCATATGGTCAAGCGTTTGTGGCTTATCCGCATAGACCAATGACTTTACATAGGCCCACAGAAAATAGTCTAGCGGTGTTAAATCACAAGATCTTGGAGGCCAATTCACAGGTCCAAAACGTGAAATTAGGCGGTCACCAAACGTGTCTTTCAATAAATCGATTGTGGCACGAGCTGTGTGACATGTTGCGCCGTCTTGTTGGAACCACAGCCCCTGGACATCATGATTGTTCAATTCAAGAATGAAAAAGTTAGTAATCATGGCTCTATACCGATCACCATTGACTGTAACGTTGTGACCTTCATCGATTTTTTGAAGAAGTACGGATCAATAATTCCACTAGCCCATAAAGCGCACCAAACAGTCAGTTTTTCTGGATGTAACGGTGTTTCGACATACACTTGTGGATTAGCTTCACTCCAAATGCGGCAGTTTTGTTTGTTGACGTAGCTTTTCAACCAGAAGTGCGCTTCATCGCTAAACAAAATTCGCTTATGAAAATCGGGAACAACGGCAATCTCGGTTTGGGCCCATTCGACGAATCTACGCCTTGCTTGATGATCGTTTTGATGAATTGCCAAACCAAACTGAGAATAAATCACTTGACAGCTGTTAAATCGGTCGCCATCTTGGAAAGTAATGCCAACTTAAACTTCTATACCTGGAAAAAAACACTCTTTATATATATATATATATATACACTGGTGTGCAAAAATTAAGGACGAAGTCGAAAAATTAGCATATCAGCTGAACGAAGAGGCAGAGCGGACAGAAAGACCAATCAGGAGATTAAGTAAGGGGATGTACGGTAGCACATGCGCACATATGCAGGTAGACGTAATGGGGGAGTGTCTGAGTAGTATAAAGCATGTTGTCGGTGTAAGATCAGTATTTCTGGCAAAGAGATTGCACGCCGTATAGCAGTTAAAATCTCACCGAGTTGCTGCCTCAGCGAGAAATGGCGAATAATCAATCTGTTAGACGACATCTGGATGCTTTTACCCGAGGTCGAATCATTGGGAAGTTGGAGGAAGGCCGCAGTGTGACAAGTGTGGCTGCAGAGTTCGGAATTGCTCACATCATCGTTTCACGATTTTGGAGACAATTTCAAACTACAGGAACAGCTATCCGGGGTTCAGTAGTGGTCATCCACGAGGAACCACACCCGCAGATGACCGGTACATTGTCTTACAGGCCAGAAGAAACACGCGGCAGACAGCGGAAGAAATCGCTAGACACACGACACAGGCGACTGGACGACCGATATCGCGTTTTACCGTGGCCAGAAGACTGCATGGTGGTGGTCTGTTTGCACGATGGCCTTTACGGTGTGTACCTTTAACGCCTGCCCATCGGAGAAGGCGTTCTCTGTGGTGCCGGGAACACCGGAATTGGAGAGACAATGAATGGGGACGAGTACTCTTTACAGATGAGAGCAGATTCAGTTTGAGTAGCGATTCTCATCGCATATTCATCTGAGAGAGCGGGGAAGCCGCAATCATCCCTCGAACATCATTGAAAGGGACAGGTATGGAGGTCACGGTGTTCTCGTTTGGGGAGGCATCATGCTTGGTAGTCGTACAGACCTTCACATCTTCGACGCAGGTTCAGTCAACGGGACCCGTTATTGTAACAGATTCGTCTTCCATATGTGCGTCTTTTTAGAGGCGCTATGGGTCTGCAGTTCCTTTTCATGGACGACAATGCACCATGTCATCGCACAGTAGCTGCCGAACAGCTCTTAGAGAGTGAGGATATTGAACGTATGGATTGGCCGGCACGATCTCCGGATCTCAATCCCATCGAGCATGTATGTGATTTTCTAGGCAGACGCTTGGCATCTCGTACCTTACCACCAGTAGCGATTCGGGAGCTTCGATTGGCACTGCAAGACGAATGGGCAGCAATGCCTCAACAACTCATTGACACCCTCATTCTCAGCATGGGCAGACGCTGTGAAACCTACCTAGCAGTCAGGGGAGATCATATGCCCTACTAAAGACCGGATGTTTTTTGCTGGACACCCATCACAGGGATGTTTCGGCCTTCAGTCGCATTGCGCTCCATGCTACTTTTTCAATCAAGCTTTTTTTTATCCCTCTAATTTCTCTTTTAGTAAGTGTTACTTACATTACACCTTGAATAAATCACTTGACAGCTGTTAAATCGGTCGCCATCTTGGAAAGTAATGCCAACTTAAACTTCTGTACCTGGAAAAAAACACTCTTTATATTAAAATTGGATAATTTCTATTGCAGTTATCTCAAGGCGGTCTTCGCCTAATGTACGAAAGCCTGAACTAAACGCGGAGAACATTTTCAGGCAGAAAAATGCATCTATGTGTTCATGAATATTCCCATAATTGTAATTCATACATTTGTTCATAATATAACGTTTTTAAAAAATTTCAAAATACTCCACACACACACACACACACACACACACACACACACACACACACACACACACACACACACACACACACACACACACACACACACACACACACACACACACACACACACACACACACACACACACACACACACACATATATATATATATATATATATATATATATATATATAGTTAATTTTTCCTCTTAAGGTATCCGACTACGTTCGGAACCGTGATTTTGCAAAAGCGTATAAATGGATACGATTATAGGATTATACGAATTATACGATTATATACTGATATTTAGTGTCACTTAGATTAGAAAATGTATATAAAACTGTTTTAAGAATATTATTGCAATAAAAAATTGTTTAAGTACAATATTTTGACAAAAAATGAACATAGAATGACCCATTTTCAAATTATTCTCCTTTTGAGAAAAATGCTTCTATTATTATAATATTTTGCCTGTATATAGCTCAGACCAATCTACAGAGGCTCAACTAGAGTTTTTGAAATATATAAGTTAGAAGTGGATTTATCCACATATTTTACTACAACAGAGGGGAGAAATTTTAAGAGAAAAATGCCGATAATTATTTCAATTGGTGGTAACTCCGAAAATAATGTGAATTTTTCAAAAAAAAATTAGTTCAGATTGTCTGGGGAATTCTTTACTCTATATAAGCGAAGTATTATTATTTTAGAAGCATTTTTTATAAAAGGAGATTTTGAAAAAACATTATTCTAAGTTAATTTTTTTGCCAAAATATTGCATTTAAATAATTCCTTTTTGTCAAAATGTCCTTAAATTAATTTTACACGTGTATTCTAATCTAAATACACTATTTTGGCGCAACAAAAATTAACTTAGAATAATCTTTTTTCAAAATCTCCTTTCATAAAAAATGCTTCTAAAATAATAATACTTCGCTTATATAGAGTAAAGACTTCTCCAGGGAGTCTGAACTATGATTTTCGAAAAATTCACATTTTTTTCAGAGTTAAAGCAAATGAAATAATTATCGGCGTTTTTTTCTTAAAATTTCCCCCCTCTGTTTTCGTAAAACATGGATAAACTCACTTCTAAGTTATATGTTTCAAAAATTCTAGTTGATCTTCTGAACAGAGATCTGAGCTATATACAGGCAAAATATTATTATAATAGAAGCCTTTTTCACAAACGGAGAACATTTTGAAAATTGGTTATTCTATGTTAATTTTTTGTCAAAATATTGTACTTAAATGATTTTTTATTGCAATAATACTCTTAAAGCAATTTTCTAATCTAAATGACACTAAATATCATGAATATTATCCATTTATACGCTTTTGCAAAATCACGGTTCCGAACGTAATCGGATTCCTTAAGCGAAGACAGCCTTAAAAAACCCTTTCAGGATGAAAATAATTTCTTCGGAATCTCTCTCATACTTTTAATATTTATTATTATTAATATTATTATATCTACAGCAGGTCTTTCGCACTTTATGGAAACGAGTTTGATAGTGAAATTTTATCCATAAATTCCATATTTTTTTTTGGGGGGGCGATTTTTTTCGACCTGATAGTTATAATTCTTGACAATAGCTCTAGCACGAATTTTCCATGAAAGTAAACTTAATCTTAGTACTGAGATGCCAATTTGATTCCATTCTTCTTGAACCGTTTTCCTAAGTCCATTTAGTACTCTTGGATGCCATTTTCCTAAGGCTCGTTTTAACAAATCAAAAGGACAAAAGTCCATTGGAGAAGTATCAGATGATTTTGTGGGTATTCTGTCAAATGGGATACACTTTATTCTTGTTTCTGATTCTTTCTTTTCTTAATAAGGGACCGTTGGTTTTGACGTGTGACTAGAGGCTTTGTCTATATGAAGTTCAACTTTATCAATGTTCTTTACATATAAGGCTGAAATTTCTTCTTGAAAAATTGGTTCTAAAATTTTTTGCTGATAGTAGAGTGGATTAATTTTGGCTTTACTTGAGACTTTTTTGACTTTAAATTTGCCGTTGTAACAAGATCTTGCGTCTATCATGAATCCCTTTGAGAACTTTTCTGTATGATAAAGAAGCAATTTCGTACGGTCATTCCGGTCAGTCGAGCAAAAAAAAAATGATATTCTTTTTATTTTAGTCACTTAAATATATCCACCCCTCGTTGAGTGTTACCACAAATTTCCCTTTTTCAGCAGCTAGGTGTTTTTCATATAATTTTCTACAATTTGTTTTTTTTTCAGCAATATATTTTTGCAAAAGCTAGATGAACTTTAGGTTTAAGCATCTCTTTTTAAACTCTAAATTATTAAACTCAAACTCAGTGGCTGAACAGTCCATGAGGGCCAGAGCCTACTGTGCCCATCCCAGTATACGTGACCATTGGATGCTGAGGTGTATGAACAGATGTCCCTATCAAGTGGTCAGTCTGAAGCGAGACTCCCAGTGTTTAAGTCCCCAAGCAAGCTTTTTGGTACTTATTTATCAACCCACTGCAGTAGGAATGAAAGGCCGAGTAGACCTTGCCCAGCCCGTAAATAGAACCTGGACCTGAGATGTGGAAGTGCGATACGCTACCACTCGACCACTGGGCATACTTTAAACCATTATGAATGATTTTATTTTCTGTGCCGAAAGAGACATTCCTATTTTCGATGCAATGAATCTTTGAGTCAGCTGACTTTCTTTTAGGATCAGAGACTTTACTTCCTTGATAGTTGTCTGAATTCGAACAGAGGTTTCGTAGTCATGTTTTCATTTTTACTTTCAGCTGAACGTTTTTTCCTTTCAAATTTCACATGTTATAAATTCCTTTTTTTTTTTTATCGTTGATGAACTGGATGGAGTGCCTAGGCCTGTCGGCCTCTAACCTCCTAAACCTCCTTTTTTAAAAATGCAATAACCGAGATTCTTACACTGCTTTACAATTCGTTGATACCGAGTATTTCTCCTTGGAAAGCGCAGTTACGCAGCTTTCGAGCCATTATCAATTTTATATAGGTGCCATTTTCAAAATAAATCTTTTAATTTACATTAAAATCAAAAGAAATGTTTGCTGGTGATTGTTCTGAAATTGCCAAAGTTTTATCTCAAAATGCAAGCGAGAAAATAAATTACAAAATCGTTTCCATAAAGTGCGAACGACCTTTTGTATATTTCAGAATGTGTTTACAATGTTTATATTTAAATATAAGATAATGCCCATAAACATTAAGCGTTTTTCAGTTTCCTCGAATTTTAATATCAGTCATAATATTATAAAAATATCAATGGTGAATTCTGGGATTTTTTTTTCTGATTATATAATTAGTTAACGAAAACAATTATTTACATTTTATAAAAAGTGAACATTTGATCATAAAATTTTTTAGATTTACTTTTAAAAAGGAAAGAAAAACTTTTTTCTAGAAGTTCAAAAACAATTTGGAATTTCCTGATGTTTTGAGATGATGAATGAATGAGGTATTGTGAAAATAGAATAAAAGAATCTAAATACTAAAATTGAACAAGAATTTTATTTTAATTAATAAAAAATCCTTTGAAGGAATCTCGAATAATATATAATTTACAGATTTTCTTAGATAAATATCCAGCTTAAAAAATCATTGAATTTGATTAATTACAATCACGTTTTGTTCATTTCAATTAAATACTTGACTTTTAAAAAATTTCCATAAAATAAGACCTAATTTATGAATTGCTAAACTGTATATGATGAACAAGAAAAATACTTTCTTAAATTTTTCCAACAATTGCTGTTTTCATTTCTAAATATCAGTTTTGTATAAATATAAATTATTTTAAGAAGATTCAATAGATTTCCTAGGACTTAATTGCAAAATTTTATTTAGATATAAACTACATCTTGGATATCAATAAAGAGCCGCTTACTTTTTTACAAAATGACAAATTATCGAATAAATAAAAAATCACGCTCTTTCAAAAGTTCCACAAAGTCTATTTAACAATTTTTTTCTTATTTGACAAATCAATGATTCCTGCACACAGCTTTTTGTAAACAATTTGTTTTTATTAATTTTTGTGTGTACTGTTTTACCAGAAGACATTTCTCCACACATTCCTGAATTACATTACTTGAATAGGAACAAATGATCATGCCAATGGTAATTTATTTTAGTTTTTTAGGGATTTGAGGATTTCTTCACAATTTTAAAATTCGCAAAACTTCATTTTCTTTTCAAGTAGAATATTTAAGTCTGACTCTTCTTTGGAAAAAAAATGTGACAAAGAAGTATAAACAGAATTTAAAATTGCATTAATTGAAAATGGAATTTTCTTGTTCATAATTTACAGACGATTTTTAAGAAAAATTTAAATCAAAATTTCTAATTTTAATAAAATAAATTTGATTAAGATCCAGTTGTGCTCCAGTTGTTATGTTATCTGGACTTCAAAATATAACTCTCCCGCAGTATAATGGATACAAAAAATTCTAGCTTGCTGGAATATCTATTCTTCCATTTCATTATCGTATTCCCAGTATAATTCTGGAGGTGGTTCAACGTTCATTAGATTAAAATCACCGCACTCATTTCCAGTGAACATTTCTTGGTCCTCCAATTCTGGATCCGTAAAAATATTTAGATTCCTGTTGATTAGCAAGTACACTAAAAAGGAATTCAGTACATATATTTAGAAATATTCACAATTTTCTCCATGTAAGAATTTTTTTAAGAGCTTATGATGTACAGAAAAAAAGAATATCGCTAACACAAAGACATCGCTTTATTTTTTTGTTTCTAATCGTCCTCTCTTCAAAATAAAACAATTTGAATTTTGTTTATAATATCATGACGTTTTTAAATGGTTACAAAATGACGTTATCGAATCTAAATCCTTCGATTTTCTATTTATACCGGGATTTGCCTAGATTTCATAAATTTTACATTTAATGGCAAATTTCAAAATCTGATACTGATAATTACGGAGATGCATTTTCTAATTTTGATTTATAAAAAAAGATTTTCTTAAAACCAACAAAATGGTTTTTATTTCATTGTTTTAGGTATTAAAAATGCCATTTAATGAAAATACCAAATTCCTTGTTAAATAGTTTGTAAGGTAAAATATAAATTCCTCACACACACACATAAAATAATACCAGTTTGCATTTAGTCTTATCATCTAAACTCTACATATTTTTGTATAGACTACTGATCCAAATTATATTATTTATGTACTTACATGTTGTAAATCCTTTGGCGAGAATACCTCAACATACCCTATTCTAATATAAAAATACAATGTAGATTACGCAATAAATTTCAATTGTATAAACTTAGGCATATTGCGAAGCTTCTTTCCTAATATATAATAATTGTTACCCGAGTTATCTGCTTTATTTGTAATATAATATGGGTTCCCCTGAGTTAAGAGACAAAAGCAATGTTTGCAGACAAAGCATTTATTTAAATCATAAAGTGCCACAAAATGTTTCAAGCTCTATCAAAAGTTAGCAAAAATAAATCAAATTTCTTTTCTTACCAGTGGTAACTATAGAAACCCCCAGAAGCATTGGAACATAAAATATTTCACTCAAAGTGGCTTCGGTGAAACTTGGGTTGACACAATCCTCTAAGACAATCTTTGGTTTCTGAAGACAAACTTCAATAAAACGCTTCAGCACATTCATGGTTATAGCCTCCGTGAGTGCTTTGATTTATGGCACTTCTTTCCAAGTCCAAAACTCAAATCTACGGTTTTACTTGCTTAAAAAAAGGAAAACAAGTGATGGATTTTGACAGTACGGTATTCATACGTGAAAAGCGGTTGTGCTATATACTTTCGAACTTCTTACAAAACAGCTGCAAATGAATTTTTATTAGAATGAAAATTCACGCCAAATTGCAAAGAAAATACTTTTAATAAATTAATGCAATTAAGAAATTTAATGAATGATTACATAATATACCGTCGATCAAATTTGCCGATGGCTGGCGTCCTTATTACTTACTATGTTGGATTACGCGCAGGAACTGTTTTCCACTAATGGTTGCATAACGCGGCATTTCTGACGTCTTTAGATTTGAAGAAATTTGGGTACCTACACGCGCAGGAACTATTTTCCACTAATGGTTGCATAACGCGGCATTTAGATTTGAAGAAATTTGGGAACTTACGTATTAGCATCAAACGAATTGCGCCATGATATCAAAACAACAAAAACTAACGTGTTTTATATGAAAAGAAGAATAAGTCAGTCACAGATTTTGATGGAAAAGTGAATGATTCGCTTGGTACCAATTTGGCTGCGGTGACGTTAATATTAAGTACCGAAATTCTTTGAAGGTATAATATGTTATTTTTTAAAATTTCTAATGGACTGCGGATTGATGTTTTACCATTGCAGACCTAGTTCGAAGGTCAGCTAAAGTAATATTTTAGGTTAAAAGAAACATATAAAAAAATCTCTCATCATCTGATATCGTTAAAAGAAACGTAAAAAAAAAAATCTCATCGTTCTCATATTGACCGCAAAGCAAATAAAATATATTTTTTAATTTGGTTATAGGATCAAAGATGGCTAATGAGCGTTTTAAGTGGAATCTTTTAATTTTGATGATCACCAGATAATAAAAATAAATTATATGAGTGTAAATGTGTGTGTATTTTTATTATGTCAGAAAGCATTTTGTTTTACTTCATTCCAAAAAGTTACTTTTTTAAACCTTTTATTTTCAATATGCTTGCGCCCCCGTGGGGAGGGGGTGTCCCACAGTTAGAGAAACACGGCAATACATTCATCGTAATATGATATTAATATATTTACAGAACGTATTTTTGTCCCCTTTATTTCGTTTTATAACAAATTAATTTCATCTAATTTTTTTTTCTTTTTTGGTGCGTTTTTTAAAATGTTTATTTATCATTGATAAGCAATGTGATATTTCTCCCTATCGGCGATTTATTTATTTGTTTATTTGATTACGACTAAGGAAAATCCCCAAGTTAGCTAGCTTAAAGAAAAATGATCGAATTCTTATTCCGCCAGATCAGATAAGGTCTCAATGGAGGATAATATACTATGCATGTCGTTAAATTTGAGATGACCTACCTTTGTAAATGAGATATAATTAATTGTTACGATGAAATGAAGGAAGCTTTTTTTCGGATTTATAACCTTTCCTTTTAACAGTGGTTTGATAATAAATATCCCGAGTTTATTGACTTGAAACTAAATGAAAGTAAAATTTATTAAAATCTTTTCATTTCTTCCGAGTTTAATTGAACATTTTTCCTATTTCCATTTTTCTGCTTTGTTGCTCTTAAGTCGAGGTTTTCTAATTGTCATAGTATGTTTTATTATTCTGAAAGTATCCAAAATAATTAATTCAAAATATTTAGTTGACAGTAAATTATTCCCCAAACGTTTTTAAATAATATTTTACTTAAAATTTGCTTTTAATTTCAATGTTCACTGATGGGAGAAAAAATCCCAACACCAAGAAAAAACTATTATGGAGTAATGAAATTTGGACAATGTCTCGTTAACATGGTTAATTAATTAAACTTTCAAGATCACAAGTTAATTTTAGCGCAAGAAAATGCATTTCAAATGTGAAATGCTGTTACATTAATAGCCTGTGTAACCTCAATTTTTGGAAGGCAAGCCTGCTAGCATGAATGCATTGTGTCATACAGGTGCCAAATGGCACTTTGTGGTATGGAGTTCCATGCTTGTTGTACTTGTTGTGTTGATACTGGGACGGTCAGTGCTAGCTGTGGATGATTCTGGAGTTTTTACGAAATGATATCCCGTACTTGCTCAATTGGAAACAGAACTGGTGATCTCTCAGACCAAGGTAACCTGTCAACACTCTGTAGAGAACGTTGCGTTACATCAGCGGTGAGAGGGCGAGTGTTATCCTGGTGGAAAAATCCCCCATGAATGATGTTCATGAAGGACAGTGCTATAGGTTAAATTACCAGACTGACGTACAAATTTGCAGTCAGTGTGTTTGGGTAACTACGAGAGTGCTTTTGTTGTCATATAGAAAATTGCTTCCCAGACCATGACTCCAGGTGTAGGTCCAGTTTGTCTAGGCTGCAGACAGTTTAGTTGCAGGCGTTCACCTGACCTTCTTCTGAACAAAACACGACCAACACTGGCAACAAGGTAGAATTTGCTTTCATCAGAAAACATAACAGATCTCCACTCCGTCCTCCATCGAGCTCTGGCTTGACACCATTGGCATCGCAAACATTGACGTCGTTCCTTTATCTAACACAAGTTTTTCTTGGTGTTGGGATATTTTTCCCGGTCAGTGTATATGACTGAAAAATATCTTTGTTACTATGAAAACGATTAATCGTCAACTGTTGTAACTAAGTCCAGATGAAATATCGCCAACTGCAATAGTTTCCTGTCGTCCCTAGTGCGATTTTCAGTAGAAAGTCAGTACAAGTAACAACTAGGCAATACGTAAGTAACACTTAGTACGTAGGCAATACTAAGTAACGTATTATCGCAACCTATTGGCGACATTATATGAAACGAAGCACATGATTGCCAATTCAGCGGAAACGGCACTAGCGAAATTGAGGTTGTCAACTTGGCGAGTTATCTTGAATGTTGGAGATTGTTGCGATAATACGCAAGTACCAACGACTATTATATTTTGAATTTTCAGTATATCTTGTGTGTCATCGCCAAATTTGTCTACTTGGTAAGATTTGCGCCCGGCTTACCGAAAAATACTTTTTTTAATTCTGTTGCTGTTGTTACTAATGCCTTTTGATTGGCAAAGGCCATATCATGGCCCACGAAATTCATCACGGCAAAGAGCTAAGTGACACTGCTGTTTGCCGTAGCTTTAAGCACCATGCAGGTGACAGTGCGATTTGGCTCGGTTCCACCCCAATTTAGAGGGAGAACACTCTGGGGGTGATCAAAGATCTCCCACCTCTCTTCCCCTCCCCCAACCACATGAGAGGACTTGCGGCTCGACGGCTATTTAGAGTACCCCATGTCGCAAAGGCACTATACATTTACAAACATCCATGTCTTCTCCGGGATTCGAACCCAGTCCCTACGGCACCGCAGTCAGCGTCGCTAACCACTATACCGGTTGGGCGACTAATTCTAATTATTTTAATTCTAATATATATATATATATTCCTATCGTTAATTTTTACATAGAGAATTACTTCTTGCTTTTGTATTCCTTTAAAAGTACAACATAGGGAACTAAGTAATCAAGTTGATTTTAAATTTTATAAATTTTCCCATTATATATATATATATATATATATATATGAAAATAAATATAAATCCCAATATTTCAATATTTTAATACTTTTCAAGTTAGTAAGCTCAAAAAGAGAAAAAAGATTTCAAAGTTGATAGTTTTTAAAAATAACTTACTGAAAAGTTGTTTCACATCCCATAGAATAAGGAAAATAAAAATGTTATGTTATTTTGAACTTAAAAAAAATATTTCTTATAAAGTTGCCACTCGAAATGAAAATTCAAATAAAATATTTAATTATTTACATCATATTGTTGAAACAATGTTTATTAATTTGTGACACTGTATGCCTGTAATTTGATGATAATTTCATCCTTAACAAGTAATATAAAAAAAAAATTAAGTCAATTCCTACTTCGATCAAAGAAAATTTTTACTTTAGCTATTTTTTATTAAATAGTTACAATTAATATAAATATGTATATACATAGGACATAATCACAGCATTAAGTGTCAATTAATTTTTATTAATTATCATTAAAGTATCGTTTTGTCAACCAAAGCAATCATGTGTATAAAATTTCAGTTCAACTGAATGTTTTAAAACGCGAGGGAAAAAAAAAAGTTTTGACAGAAGTCGCCAAAATGGTCGCTAAGTCGCCCAAAAGGATGCCAACGTGGCTGTATTTGTAATTCTTTGAATAATTAGTTTTAATCAATTAATTTTTATTAATTATAATTAAATTACTGTACTGTCATCTAAAATAAACATGTATATAAAATTTCAGCTCAATTGAGCGCTTTAAAATGTATTTTAATAACGATTGAAAATTTCACCAAGATAAATAAATAAATATATAGAGAGTGTGAACTATAATAGTAGGAATTGAAAAATTCAACTGTTTTAGTCACACTTTCATGTTTTGAATCAGATAAATAAGCAGAATTGCAGAGTAATTATTTGATTATCCTTTTCCCTTCCATTAGTAACGTAAGTCACTTATTGGTGAATTGACACCCTCCATCACATCATGTGACCACAAATTTTACAATTTTACAGTGATTTTTCCACTGATGTGTCTTACACAGCTGTGCTATAAATCTGTCATAAGCAGGTTGAAATATTTGACTCTATTTTTGTGGGTAAAGGATATCACCAACTTTGACTCTCCATAAAGTGAAAAATGTTGCATACGCTACATAACAACGCAATATTACATAAAAATACTACATAAGTATTAGGTTAATTTTTTGTGTGACCCTAATGTGAACTTTTGGTTCCCAAACTTACTGTTCCCATGAACCCAGTAGCGCACACAGGAATTTTTCAAGGGGGAGGCTCCGGGGTCGAAAGTTCACCATTCTTGTATCATGCTCCTTTTGATTTTGTCGATTTTGTGGAACAAAACACAGTAAAAAACTCATTTTTGAATAAATAATTAACATTACTTAATAAAATAAATCATTAATAACAACCAATTAATTAAATTTTACGTACTATATACTTAGAATTATAATCAATCGGAAAAAAAATCAAGGGCTTTGGGGATGTCCGGACCCCCAGAACCCCCTCTTGTGTGCGCCACTGCATGGACCCCTTTTTATATCAAAAACTAGGGCGATGCACGTTAAATTTGCCGAGAGCTGAAACGTTCTCCCGTTGGTGTGGTGTGGTAGTTAGGAGAGGGGGTGCCAGCTCAGGTGTCGTCCACGTCACTTGACCATGCGTAAGGACGCCCCCCTCGGGTGCCCTTCTCCTTGATTATCAGCGTGAGCTAGGGGTGTAGAAATAAATGAAAAACTTAAGCTGCCATGATCTTAATATGACTTTATTAAGAGCTTAAACTTTAACCTCTAACAGATAAGATAATAATATGATATGTGAGAGAATCTACGGTGGCTAAACACACAATATATATAATACCGAAATAACGTAACTCGGACCACTATCAATAGCTAACTCGCCTAAGCTCAATTCTAATTCGATCACAGATCCTAATATTTAAATCTTAATGTCTTCTATCTTAATGTCGAATGAAATAGCGATCCATCTGATCCTAGTTGAAGTTGCGGTTCACTGGAGTGCAATGGTATGCACCTTGACCTAAGGGCTCTCTGTCACGGGTAACTTCTGTTAGTTGTCATTTAACCTTTCAAAACCTCTTCACACTTGAATCGCGGACTATCACATCATTCCCCAAATTGCCACCTAGCTTACTCTAAATTTCTGTTATTTAAAAGCTTCCTAATTTGCATCTTTCATTCATGCTTCATTTCTTGGTTTGGTTGGAAAAGAGTTGCCATATTAATTCTGGCCCCAAAGAATCCAAAGGACATGTTAATGAAAAGACGCGTGAGCCCGTCACACATGGTTCAAAATTATGTGGTCCGTCGCCAAAAGCCCTTGTGTAGCCGAACAGTGCGACGTTTATATTCAATCAATCAATCAATCAAAAACTAGGTCATAAAACAAAAATGAAATGACTCAATTTCAATGCGTAATAGAAAAAGGTACTTGTGTATTATCCGAACTATATATTGGCGGCATTATTTGAAAGGAAGCAAATGTTTGCCATTCCGCACATGTGACACATACGAAGTCAGGGTTGCCAACTTGGCAAGTTATCTTGAATATTGGTATTGCTGCGATCGTATGTTAGTATCTAGAAAAATTATAAATTTAACTTTTAAGCTTTGAATGGTAAATGTTGCCGTAAAAACAAAGTATAAATAAAACATTGTGATATCTGTAGTAGAGTATTTATTCAAATTTTAACATTTATGCAATAAAATATAGAAACACAATTTTTTCTCAAACAAATGGTTATCTTCGAAACAATAAAAAAAATCTTACTACTTTCTGTAAAAAAAAATTGTTACATTCGCTTCACATATCGGAATCCTGCACAAAACAAAACTAAACTGTTAGTTAAATGTATGGCTCTCTTATATTGCCGTATTTTAGACAAGCTATGGAATGTAGCGGTGACATATTCCGTTCATATTTAAAACTTCATAGACAGCCGCACCGGTGATCGGCCCAATATTCACCGTGCATCGCTTGTCATTACCTGCACTAAATGTACCTATAAAAAAATTATTCTTAAGTTCATAATATTTCCTCAAAAACATTCTCCATACACTCCCAAATTTTAATTTTTCATAGTCTCTTTTAGCAGACACAAATGCTACCAGGGGGATCCATAAGAATAACTTCGGGAACCCGTATTCTAAAACAGGGAAGGCCAACTCGAATGACCTGGTGGCCCACTTCGGAAAAACATAATAATCCCACGGGTGTATATATATATAAATATATATCTTTATATTAGATTTAGATGCATTACAAACATTTAATGCATTAAAACAGAGGCAATGTGATAAAAAAGAAACAGTGATGGGGTTTATTTGTTACAAAACACCATACCCAAACAAAAATATTGCACAAAATATTCACATTTTGTATAGTTGTCTTGAATCTCGCGGGCCGCAAAATAATTCAAAAGTGGCCACGTCTGTTCTAAAAGATCAGATACTTCTGTTTTAAGATGAAATTTGAATGCTAAATAATAAATTGTAGAACGTTGGACGGTAAAGATTAGGCTAAATGGGGCAAATTCGGGGTTGGGTTCAATGAAGTCACCTTTAGAGTAACAATTATTTATTAGTTTAGGTTTGGTTACACAAAGACAACAAATATCATTAGCAAAAATGAAAGACAATGGACAATTTTTCATAGTGACCACATTCATTCCTCACCTGTCCTGTACTCAAGTTCAGTGGTCTCTAGAGGGCGCTTCTGCTCCTGGGACAGTCAATTAGTAATTATGACAAAAGCAGCTGCAAAATTACAATATAAATTTTTACGGAAAACGAATTTTTAAAAACTTTACTACTCAAGAAACAAATCAAAGCACTAAAATAATACCACAAACATTTATATTACGCATATGTTTAATAATAATAATTATTAATAATCATATACCGAACAAATTGTTGCGAAATTTTTGTGTGGTTCACATTTCGAAAATCTTTAACCTTATCCTTAACTTTTGGATAAAAATTAAGAAATGAGCCGCAAATGTCACAATCCCTTCAACTGATGAAAATTTCACAACAGAATAATAAACAGACATCTTTTGACCTAACGGAATAATTTTGTTTTTCTTAACTCCTTTTTTCATTTTCCGAGTTTTACTCCACAGAGTACTGGAATTAAGGTTGGCAAGAGGGAAATTCCAAGATAATTCTTCATAAAACAAGTTGATTACTGCACCAGGAAAAGTGCGCACTTTTTTTAAGGAATAGAAAAAATTAATTTTTCGAACATTTTCCATTCGCTTACATCCCTGGGTCCAAACATAACGATCGTAACCCATCGGTCTGATGACCCTATGCAAAGGATTATGCTTCAGTGAGCGAACCTCAGAATAGATTATCTACTTACACAGATTCGAACGTTCTTTTTTCATAATCAGTTTGTTCCCTTAATGATTGACCCACATTTAAAGAAAGAAAGTGGTCTCTGCTTGAACTCTTGAACTCGGCATTGATCTTCAGAGCGCTTCTTAAAAACCTATAACCACTATTTTTATTTTAATTTCGATTTTACTTACGCATGGAAGTGTGTATTTTTTAATTCTATTTCTATGTAGCGCTTTCGCGCCTAGATGAGCTCTTGTTATAAATAGAGAATTTCTTTATAATATCTGTTAGTCTCTCTGTCGTTCTAAATCAGTTTGGGGGTTGTTCGGCTGGAAGGTAGATGTGCTTCAACATGAACGTAAGTCATCATTTTGTGTATTTTGAGTGTTGATCCTTTATTATTATTATTATTATTTTTTAAATTTTACTTAAAGTGAGAGAATTTTAGTTCTGTATTGAAAATGTATGTATGTATTGTTGCATATATTCTGCGTTTAAATTCTTTGTAGATGAATATTTAAAAGAAATTTACGTTATTCGTTATGAATATATGGCAGTAATTAATTTGTTTCATTCGAGTGCTTGAAACGTTAATGAAAAACAGTAAACCTTTTTCCTTTAACAAAGATAAATTTATTATTTATCTCGAGCGGGGAATAAATATAAGCAACTTTTTTCTGCATCTCTTATTTTTCCAAAAGTGCATTACTATGTAATAATTATTTAGATCATTTATCAACTATTTAAGTTATTAGTTTTTATGATTTAAAAATAATTTCTTACAAATTAAATTATTTTTAAAAAATATATTTTAAAGTGTTATTGTTTATGTTAATAGTCGATTTCGAGGCAAAAATATTCCATTTTATTCTACTAAATACACCCGACTCTTTTTTTTTACCTGGTAGATATATCCCGTGAACCGTGCGAAAACAAGGTGTTAAAAATAAATACATGCGATATACAGTAAATTTGTTGAGGGAATGTTCTACAACTTTCAAAAATCATGAGTGAGTGAGAGAGTGAATATTAACGTCGCACTGTTCACCTATACGAAGGCTTTCGGCGACGAACCACGTAATTTTGAACCATGGTCACCTCAAAAATCGTGAAAGATAGTGCTTCTCAAACTTTCCATATTTGCGATTCAACTTTCAATGAGAATTCTCATCGATACAATAACAGTGTATTGAATTCAATAATAATATACTTTGACGTTAAAACAACAATATGATTTTAATTATAAACCGTAAAAATTATCAAGATAAATATTAAATTTTGTATATAATTTTATATATGATAAGCCCATGGGGTCACTGGCAATTATTATAAACCTGTTTTTAACTTAGCATTATTAAATATCAAATACATGTGCAGTACTGATGCATTTACAAGAGTATCATATATCAGTGTAAATATGTATTTTATTTTTTTATTATGTCAGAACGTATTTTGTTTTGCCTTCTTTCAGTAAATTAATATTTTATATAATCTTTTATTTTCGACTTTTTTTTATATACTCGTGCCCTTATGTAGAGCATTCACGTCCCACACTTTGAGAAACGCTGGTTAAGATGAAAAAACAATTTTCCCAAAGACCGTGCAAAAAAAGTAATGAAATACATGTATACATGTATGAAAAAAAAAATCCTTTTATAGCAAAAAAAAAAAAATTAAAATTAGTGTACAGTGACAATTTATTCAATAAGTAAACAACTTATAAAAATTCGAATTCAAATTAGAAATATAACAGCTACGAACTGGATCTCAGAAAGGTTATCCGTAGATATATCAGATATGTCTAGCAGAACTTTGGCTTTGATTCTAATGAAGAATTTCGATCGCGCGTGCTAGAATAAAAAATTCGTGTAAAAAAGTATATTAATGAGCCGTGCTATTTCAGAATCTTGTAAAAAATTCATGCTAGAAAAAAAAAATTCATGTTAAGTTGTATATTGGTGAACCGTGTTGTTTCAAAATCGTGTAAAAAATTATCCTGTAAATAAAGAGTTGGGTGCATACACTCAGTGGCGAACGAGACCTGAACTTAATGTGGGCAAGATACATTTCGTGAGGCCCTCTGGTGGCGTATGAAGAGGGTTTATAAAATAAAAAAAAAACAATTATTATTCATGAAGAAAAACACCATACTCTTTACTCACATTTGTTTGTCACATTAAACAATAATAATAAAATAAGAAAAAGATTACAGAATCAGAAATTTTCTACTTTTAGTTTTGCTGAAATCCTTAATGATTGGTTTGTAATTTATCTTAGATGCTATACCTGTCTCAATACATACAACTGCCAAAGCTGAAAGTCTTTCTTGACCCATTGTACTTCTTACATAATTTTTTATCAGTTTTGATTTTGTAAAGCTTCTCTCTCTCTCTCTCAGCAGAAGCGGTGCTTAAAGGTATTAACAAAATTCGAATGATAATGTAAATATTTGGGAAAATTTCTTTCAAATCGTTCTCTATGACATATTGGAGTAGATGTTTCAGAGTGTTGGGCAAATTTGGGATCATATTTTGTAATTTTTCATATAGTTCGTAACGTTGGAAGTCACTGCTCTCGCTTACTTGTAAGACAGTGTGTAAATTTTGACAGTTTTTAAGTATTTGCTCTTTTGGAATATTTTTTATAAATTGTTTAAGTCATAGAGGGAACCAAAATTTTCAAAATGTTGATTTGATTTAAAGACAAAAATCTAGAATCCATATTGCTTATCACAGATTTAAAAAATACCAATAAACAGGAATTACGCACACATTCAATGACACTTTTCCTCGAAGATCTGTTTCAAGAGGTGATAAATGGGCTTTCTTGAATGCAACAGCAAAAAAGTGTTTTGTCAGTGGTAATGTCACAGCAGTAACAAAGGCACCCTATGAAATTTGTTTTATTATTGATAATCAAATGAAACCGCTTACTAATGCAGAAATTGTGAAAGAGTGATTCTTAAATGCTTCCAATTTAGAAAAATTTAGCGATAAAAATAAAAAAAATATGAAAAATAATTTTAAAAAAAGCAAAAGAGGAGTTTTAATATTTTGATCCATTTCCATATTTTAAATTTTCTATGTTATCTTAATCCCAACGCATTTCTCTCCCGCACCCCACCCCCTCCATTAATTCTCATGTTGTTCCCCCCCTCTCGCGTGAAATAGCTAACATATGTATGCGGCCCGGCAGAAAAAAAGGTTGAGTACCCCTGATCAATAGACTGTTTTGAATTTCAATAACATTAGAAAGCTGTAGTTACAGTTCGTGCTCTTTCAGTCTTGTTTCTTTAATTACTTTGGAACTGTCACTCCTTATATTTACAGAAGGCTTAAAAATTTATCTCCTCTTTACTTTAACGTATACATAGATATCGTTCCAAATATATTTACTCTATACTTTCCGATTTGCTCAAACTTTTTCTTTTCATCAGATAAGATTAATATTTCTTTCATATGTTCACATCAAAACATTTATTAAATTAGTGTCTTCATAAACTAAAAATGTTGAGAGCGACATCCGACATGCTTTGGACACTTTACACCTCGCCAATGGCGAATTAAAGGTGAACAAACCTTATTCTAGTTATTGAATGAATCTGATTGATTGAATATTAACGTCACACTGTTCAGGTACACGAGGGCTTTTGGCGACGGACCACGTAATTTTGAACCATGGGGAAGTAACTTGGACGACACCTGAGTTGGTACCCCCTCTCCTAACTACCACACCACGCCAAAGGGAGGACGTTTCAGCTCTCGACAGATTTAACGTGCATCGCTGCCCTACACGGCGGGTCTTTAGTGGTACTGGGCTCGAACTCGTGACAAGGCAAGCCACAATCCAATACCTATACCACTCGGCTACCGTGGCCACTGAATGAATCTGAGATCATATTCATGATTGCTCTCTAATAAATCAGAAATAGTGAACTTAATCTCTGGGTTGCATCCCATGCCCGCAATTTTGCGAAAAATAAAGATATCCTTCATCTTATTCAAGAACACATAAAATAACATCCGTTTTATTTAGGTGCCGCCACTAGAAAAAGGTGAAACATAACTTTTGGTACCTCTAATTGTGCTTATACTGGAATTCGAACCACAATCTAATCTAGACATTAAGGTATCCGACTACGTTCGGAACCATGATTTTTAAAAGCGCATAAATGGATAGTTTTCATGGTATCTAGTGTCACTTAGATTAGAACAGATGCATAAAATTGTTTAAAGGACATTTTGACAAAAAAATTTTATTTAAATATAATATTTTGGCAAAAAATTAACTTAGAATAATCTTTTTTCTAAATGTTCTCCTTCTGTGAAAAATGCTTCTATTAGAATAATATTTTGCCTGTATATAGCTCAGACCTCTCTACAGAGGTTCAACTAGAATTTTTGAAAAATTCACATTATTTTCAGAGTAACCACCAATTGAAATAATTTTTCGCGTTTTTTTCTTAAAATTGCTCCCCTCTGTTGTCGTAAAATATGAATAAACCCACTTCTAAGTTATATGTTTCAAAAATTCTAGTTGAGCCTCTGAACAGAGATATGAGCTATATACAGACAAAATATTTATTATAATAGAAGCATTTTTCACAAAGGGAGAACATTTGGAAAAAAGATTATTCTAAGTTAATTTTTTGCCCCAAAATATTATATTTAAATAAAAATTTTTTGTCAAAATGTCCTTAAAACAGTTTTCTGCATGTATTCTAATCTCAGCGACACTAGATATCATGAAAATTATCCATTTATGCGCTTTTTTAAAATCACGGTTCCGAACGTAGTCGGATACCTTAAGGCTGTTTTCGGTAAAAGTACGAGAACTCTTAACTAAACGCGAAGCACATTTTCAGACAGTAAAATGACCCAATTTTCATGGAAATTTGCAATATTAAAACTCGTACCTCTGTTAACAATATAGGGTTTTTAAAAATTTCAAAATATTCCATGAATACTTTCTTTTTTTTTGTTTTAATACGTGAAGGCAAAGCCCATTTAACATTACGGTATAGGACAAAAAAAAAATGCGAAACACATTTTATACCAGAAAAAATAAATCACCTCGGTTAAAAATGGGAAGTATGATAAAAAATGCTGCTCTCTAAAGGATAGTGAAGCCAGAATATCATATTAATTTTTCATTTCTATCGGAAAAAATGTTCCGAATTCGGGTCATATTCTTTAACATTAACTGAAAACAGCCTTAAGATAATAATTCTCAATCACTGTGCCGCGGCACTTTTGAGTGCTGCCAAGTTTTTTTTTAAATTAATTATACTCTGAGAAAAATAAATAAAATCCGAAACCGAATCATTCGGCCGTTTTTTAGAAATAAACTAAGGGTATTTATTCATGGTATACTTAACTTATCCTTTCGTGGATAAACGGATATAAAAACATTGATTGGGGGTTTGTAAATCCATTTGTGAACGGATACGTGTTGTAACGTCACTACTCCGAACACCAACAGTGGTCTGCGTCTTTGTTGGACCCGACGCCCACACGTGCATCTTTCAGCTGCAGCGCAACCCCTTTTTGACCCCCGAGGAATCGAACCCCGTCGACCGGAAGATAAGGGAGAGATGCTTTGAACTTACACGGGAGCAGTGGCCAACGAATCCTCCTCTCACAAAATATTGGACTCTAACAATCTATAATTAAGTTTAATAACTTTAATGTATCATTCAGTAAATAATATTCAATAGTTGTGACGTAAATAAATTCCATATTTAAATTAACCAAGAATACGCTACCGTTATTCTTTCAAACGTTACAGTGTGTATATGAATTTACTTGGAATGAAAATAAAAAATAATTTCGCTTTTTAATAACTGAGATTTAATTTCAAAACGTTCGGAAGAGTCGATTCATTTTGGATTAAAATTAGAGGTGATTACCTCATAATAATAAAAAAAATGCTTCAAAAATATTGTTACAATTTTCCACATCTTATTCGCATGAACTCAAATTTTCAGCGTTAACAAATATAAAGAGAGAGACTTAAACGTAGACGACGAAATGAGAGTGACATTTTTACGACCAAATACAAACGAAGTTATCAAAAATGCTTAAACCCAAATTTCGCACATTAAATGTAATCTTATAATTTGTAATTAATTACTCAACAAACATGTTGTCTTTGTCGTACATATTTTATTTAACATTGAAAATTAGTATTACAGGTAAGTTTAAAGGAATTTGGCTCATTTTATTGTTAGTGTGCCCCCAAATTTTGAGATTGTTAAAAATGTACCGCAACAAAAGATAGAAAATCACTGTATTAATCTACATTAAATCTAGTACAATTTAAAGTTCTCGTGAAAGTGATGCACATGATGACCTTTCGTAATCTCCACTTGAGTTTGGCTTACCTAGGAGATTGGTAACGTTATTGTATTGCTCTTTTAATATGATATTGATTCGAAAGGGCCATTCGACACGATTTAGTGTTTAGAATCTTAATAACTTTTTGTATAATGAAAGAAATAATCATCTTGTGGGTTCTGTAGGATAATTTATATCCGCATTTCTTAACGTCTTGAGGAAGTTCGTACAGGAATCTTTAATCCACAAGAGGAAGAAGTTAATTATCTAAACTTGTACTTTGGACTAAAGAAATAAAATTGGACTAAATAACTGGACTAAAGCCTCAGAAAAATTAAAATAGGAGAAAACACAGAATTCAAGAAATGGATAGTTTCCTCACATTTGAATGGGATTCTAAAGGAGTGAGTATGCGAAGCTTAAAATTAGAAACCATCTCGACGTTTTTTCCAATCAGTCTCAATTCGGGTAATGCATCCCGTTAGTATCACCACGTTCACGTGTACAGTTTCTTTAATTTTTGCAGTTTGAAGTTCTACTGTAAATTTTGACAGACAAAATCTAATTTAGTTAAGTTGAAATGGGGTGGAAGCTTTTATGTGCATCCTATAGAAATATTTGAAAAAGGCTAAGCAACATTATGTTCCATTGATTTGAATATGCCATTATGTAAAATTTATATCAATCTAAAGAATCTTACTTTGATAAGAAATAACAAATTCTCTCTAATAATGGAAAGTCGCTTAAAGACACCGCTTTTTGTTGAAACAATAATTCAACAAATAATGCATATTTATCGCTTGAGTACCGACACTAGGTAATCAACTTGATTTCCCCTCGATTTTAATTTTAGGCTACCTTGTTTTAATGTCCAAAAATCTGATCCAATATCAGAAGAAAAAAATACCAAGAATCGGACCCACCCTTACTGCAAGTAAAAGTTAGTGTATTCTATTCTACTTGAAAAGAGACCGTAGAATAAAGAAACAGCAAATTTGAGAACTTTTATTTACCAAAATATTACAGCACAATGATCAACACTTAAGAAAAATTTCATTTATGGCAACTCTATAGATTTGTATCATCCTTAAAGTTACAACCTTCGAGAAACTTAAGACACTTGCGTAGAATGGTTGGATTCGAGCTAATATATTATAAAAGCAACACTGAGGATAACGTAGCCAACCTCGTCATTTTAATCGAATTTCATGTGGCAAGTATGAACATCATCATGCCTTACATGTGAGAAATTTGTATTACAGCTCAGCTACAGTTTGGTCCAAGAGAACGGGACTCGAACCCGTAATCTACTGGTTCAGGAAATACATTATACCGACCAAGACCGCATGTTTGTAACACGATATCTCTCCCAATACAAAGTTAAGGGATACACTAGCGGCTTTTCACGATTTTGCTATTCTAGATTACCAATTCCCTATATAAATAGCAATTCTAATGACCGAGTGCGTTATTATGCACAACACTTCAAATAAAACTTTAATAGCGTGAACATTATCAGAATGCAACTCCTTATCCCATGTTACTCTGTATTTATAACAGCTTCAAAGACATTCGTATGCAGATAACCAATTCTAACAACGAATTAATCGAAGGAAAGATGACACAGCTTCCCCCCAATGATGGTTTTGATCATTATGAGATCAAGTAGCAGTAAATAAGAGGCAAAATTTTTTAAAAAAATCTTTACCTACCAATATATTAGTGCACAATGATCAACATTGTTTTATAGACGGATTTCATCCCAGACACAATTCCTAGTCAATATACATTAATGAATCGAATCTAAAAATAAATAGGATTACCATTTAGAGAGGTAGTTATGATCACGACGAAAACAAGTAGCGGTAAGCAAGGAATGACAAAAAATAAGAATACATCTTTATTAAAATATTACAGTACAATGATCAACATCGTTTTAAAGATGGATTTCATCTACGACACAATTCTAGATTCATATCTAGTTTTAATCTAGTAATATCTCTTTTTTTTTAATATACATTAAAAAAAGAGCTTTCAGACTTCTTGCAGTTGTATTTAGAATACAAAAATTTTGCAAAGTTCATTGTCAAAATTAGAAGTACCATTTAGAGTCAAATAACGAACCGACTCTAGAAGCCTCTGGACTTTTGTGCCGAGATGAACTCCGGATAGTCAATGAAGCCGTCCAAGTTACTGTCATCCGTGGATAGGATGGGGTCAATCATGAAAGCCAGTTCTTCGTGTTCGAAGATCTTTGTCGTGCCGTGATGGGCATGGTCTTCTCCCATAGCTTTGCATTCTTCGACGTGCCAGTGGAGGAGAGACTTCACCAACTCGCATCCGTCCAGTTTGTTATTGTTGTCGCTGTCATGCATCTTGAAATAGAGGAACTTCATGTCGTGTTCAGCCATTTGGTCGAGATCCACAACACCGCTCATATGCTGACCGATGTGATGGCGTTCGTCATCAGCGGACAAAGACATCATCACTTCAGGAGAAGGATGATTATGGTGATGCAACTCCGTACAAGACACGGACATGAAGGAAGATGCGGCAATTACTACAGTCAAGGTAATTAACATGGCCATCATTATTTATTAAAAACAAACACTGGGCGAAATTTAATACTGTAAAAGAGCACGTCGAAGTGATGGTTACAATACTTGTGCCTATTGGTTTTATAGGCATATAATTCATGACGTCAAACGGATTTAAAACAATTTTTCATCTTACACTTGGGAAAAATAAAGAATGCATGACTATAAAAATGTATTTGTAATTTAATTTTATTTCCTGCATTTTTGGTGGGCTAACTTTGAAACCAAATGCATTGAAAACTATTCATTAATTTCGATCAATTTGCATACTTGTATTTTGAAAATTGGACGACTTCAGAGCATGGCGATTGCAGCAATTAAAATCTCGGTAAAGAAGATTTGTATATTTTTTGATGCGAGAGTTGGTGGAATTAGAACGAAAACTTATAGTATCCTAATTTCAGTATACTGTTTATTCCGAACTAAAAGTGTTTCCTTGGTTTTCAGATTCTTTGAATTTTTCAATGAAAGGTAAGCAGATAAAGGATGTCTCATTAAAATGTAAAGATATATGTATATATATATATATATATATATATATATATATATATATATATATATATATATATATATATATTTCCAGAGAAAACTGCAGAACTATTTTTTAAATTAAAGTACCTTACCGACAATCATAGTAAATTGTTAGGGAGTTCTTAGAAATAACCTGACACTAGGCTATGATTATCAATACTATACTGATCATATAAATAAAAAATGGAAGAAGGAACACAAGTATAGGTTCCTGATAATACCTTTTGAAACCCTGCATTTTAAGTTTTGGGGAATTTTTTTGTCGTATTGGAGTCCTCTGACCAATCAGAGAGTGAGTGAAGGTTTATTTTCGTCGCACTATAAAACAACACAATGACAGTTGGCGACAGATCTAATAATTTTTATCGACGGTCAAGTGACAAGGATGACATTTGAGCTTTCATCTCTCCCTTGAAACTTAAATATCACGCCAGCGTGAGGACTTATAGCCACAACAGGTCTAGTGTGTATTAATTCCCTTACAAGGTGGCGAGGGCTGCGGTAGCCCAGTGGTTAGGGTATCGGATCATGGCACGCATGTCATGAATTCAAGCCCAGTACCACTAAGGACTCGCAGTGTAGGGCAGCGATGCACGTCAAATCTTCCGAGAGCTAAAACGTCCTCCCGTTGGTGTGGTAGTTAGGAGAGGGAGGGTACCAGCTCATGTGTCGCCCACATTACTTGACCATGGTTCAAAATTACGTGGTCCGTCGCCAAAAGCCCTCGTGTAGCTGAATAGTGTGGCGTTAATATCCACTCACTCACTTACCCTTACAAGGTGGCAGAGTGATAGTGGTGCCAGGGCTTAACTTATGACTCACTGGTTACGAGTTCAGTTTCACGATCCCTAGGCCACGCGGCCACCCAATCAAAGAGGGAAATGCAAAACAAACAAACAGGAATCTCAGGAAATATTTGCGGGCATACGGATTACTAACAAATAAACAAAACAACGTTTTACTTATACCTTTGAGTACCAATTCAGATATCAATCTCATCTTCTGACTATGGTTCGAAGTTATTGTATCAAGTAGAAAAAGAAAACTAGTGTTCGATAAAACAATCCTAATAGGTTGCCAGTTTTTGAATTGTGAGTGAGAGAAAATTTACGTCGCATTATTCAGCTACTCGAAGACTTTTGGTGACGGATCTCGTAATTTTGAACCATGGTCAAGTGACGAGGACAACACCCGAGATGGCACCCCTCTCTCCTTTCTTCCAAACCAACGAAAGGAAGTTTGAGCCTCGACAAATTTAACGTGCCTCAGCCCCCTCAGTGCGGCGAGTCTTCAGTGGTACTAGGCTCGAACGCATGACATGCCTGCCACGAGGAACAGAACAGTGCGACAAACAGTGCATCTTCTTCTTCACAAATAGATAAATCCGGATTAGAGGCACTGTCGTACTTATTGGTTTCCTGCAGATATTCTGATTCGGTATCACTTTCGTTGAAATCTAGCGACGATGCCCTGTTGGCAAAAAAAGTAAAATTAAACAACAAAAATAGTTATACAAACTTCAGAAAGCGAAACGAAACATGAACGAAAGTGCGCCTTAGTCAGCGTCAGGAGGATTGATTGATTGAACATTAACGTTGCACTGTTCAGCTACACGAGGGGTTTTGGTGACGGACCTCGTAATTTTGAACCATGGTCAAGTCACGAGGACAACACCTGAGCTGGCACTCCTTTCTCCTAACTACCACACCACACCAACGGTAGGACGTTTTAGTTCTCGACAGATATAGCGTGCATCGCTGCCCTACACGGCGGGTCTTTAGTGGTACTGGGCTCGAACTCGTGACAAGCCAGCCACGATCCAATACCTTGACCACTAGGGCACCGCAGCCATAGGGTCAGAAGGAAAAATGAAATGTGTTCATCGTAACGTCAAGGTGAGTATCCCCAGAAATCTAGGATTTGCATGTGCGTTAGAAAGCGCAGTCTGGCATGTAAGGGATTAACTTTCAATGATTATAATGTTATGCGAATACTTTTGCTTAAATTTTATGCAAAAACTTTCAGTATATATATATATATATATATATATATATATATATATATATATATATATATATATATATATATATATATATATATATATATAAAGAAATGGTTTTCTTAGTTTCAGTCCTTTTATAATTTTGTCTTAAATGACAACGGTTATACATTTACGTGGCCCCTTAGAGAAAGCTCTATTATCCACTCATCATAATACGTTGAACAGAGAATACTTTGTTGAAGTTACATATAAAAATAGATAGCAGTCCACATTAAATGCAGTGCAACAACGCTGTGAGGGGTGAGTGGGAAACCACTATCCCAGTTGATTTAGTTTCTGTTTCGCTTTCATAGGAAAACGAAGAGTAAATGATGTCACATCTCCATGGCAGCAAAGCCCGTCTTTCAACCGTCTGCCGCATTTCGACGGAACGAGGAGAGAAGGGATAAATTTCTTTAATGACAAGGATTAAAAGAATTAATTTTGCCTTGAAAACTTTATTTTGCGTTGATTCAAATCACTTGACTTCTTTCTCAAGTGCCACAATAGTCGGTTGATTGTGGGTGATTTAAAATCACAAAACGTCTTCACTAACTTCCTTGGATATTTTAGAGTAATGATAATTTAAAAATATAATTACAAAAAAAATAACAATAATTAATAATATAGAAGCACTTATTCGGTAAAGCAAAATTTTAATAAAAGCGGCATAAAAGAGAAGAATTAAAACCTGAGATATTTCAAAATCCTTTCTGAATGTGTACCTATTTGTGAAAATGTGTTATTTGATAATATGTATTTTTATCCATAAATTGGAATAGTCTCATGAATTTTCTTTCTCTCTTTTTACAGGAAGATCATATCAGGTATTAAATACATGCAATGCAAAATAATATCTTAATATGTTTGTATATTTTTTGGTTTTATTTCTCTGGCGTAGCAAATATTTAAGTAAATATTTAAATATAACTTTTTATTTTCGAAACGCCAGAATTTCGTAAATGATTTCATTATTTGTGTTAAGCAGACACATTTAAGTCTTCTTAAGTAAATAAAAGATCTTGTAAATAAAAATTACCTTCAGTTCAGTACAGTGCAGTATTTGTATTAAACAAATTATTTTACTCGTGGGATTCTTTAAATTGATGTGATTTAAATTTCCAGAAAAATAGCTATATATATATATGATATAATTTATATTACAGATGATCATTTCAAATATAATTAATTTTAAGAAAATATTTTAGATTCAGCAATTAAAGTCATTCGGAGAAAAGTTTGAAAGAGTTTGCTTGCATAGTAAATAATTTTGCACTAATTACCGTAATAAGAATTTGATTATTGAATAGAAATAAGGTTATAATGCATAAAATATTTGTGTGTATAAGATTCAAAAATCAGATATTTTAACATAAGATTTAATTTTTATATTAAGAGAACCTCTGAACTTTTATTATTTAATAAACAAAGAAAATCCTATTATGTAAATAATTCTTCTGGCATCACAAATACCTTAACCTTAAATATTAATACAATTTAGTTCACAATTTATACACAGCAATGAGTACAGAAAGTTACCTCTTGTTTAATTACCATAATATAGTTTAACATCTATTCTGTAGTTTACAATGAATACAATAGATGGCGACACTGTATAAATAAAAACAGAACTGACATTTATTAAATAATTTATTCACATCAACTCGGCCAAATTCTTTTGAAAAACAGGCCTAAATAAAAATAAAAACGTTTGGTTGGTCAACATACTTTATTATAAAATTATAAAGCACAATAAAAGTACTTAAAGAAAGGGATTGTTTTGAAATTCTGTAATATTAATGCAATGAGTGAAGCTGTTAGTGCATTTCTTGTTCTTCTACACTTTTTAAAAATTTAAATACGTAACAAAAAAAAAAATTATTTTAACTATTTTATACATATTTATTAAATTGTACACTCAATTTTTTGTACAAGCAGAAGTTTTTATTTAATTTCTATATCAACTCACAAACTACATTTTGGGCATGCAAAAAATAAATAAGTAAATCTGAAATGTTTTTCGTGTACATAAAAAAATATTCTTTTAAATGAATTCTTTCAAAACATTGAAATTAAAATGTTTTATACTGTTTTACACAAATTTGAGGCTAACTGAAAGGAATTATTGGGTGGGTTACATCTGGACCGCGGACATTATTTCCCCATCACTGATTTAGCCCATCAAAACCATCAATTTCAAAATCCATGAGTCATCATGGGTATAAAATCATAATTGACATCAAAACGAATACTTTTGCTTTGAGTTTTTCTAGCGTTATTTGAGCTAGTAATGTATATGTATCAAATATGATTGGTGTGTGAGAGGGGGAGACTATTCATATTAAGGGAAAACCTTTTGCAATAGGTTATGTATATTTGTAAACATTTTTTTAACAAAAGTAACGAAAAATATTTAAGTTAAATTGAATTGCTCGAAATCAATAATTCTAAGCTTCATTCTAACTTCACAAATTTCGCTGAAAAATGGTGTATCATTGTTCAAAATTAATACAAATGCTGTACGCAGAATAGTATTTTCTTCATGAAATTTTGCTGTCAATTAATTGATTTTGTAGGATAATCATGTAATATGCTCTAATGCTTAATTTCTAAGCTAGAAAACGTATTATCGCCATCAGAGAGAAGCGTAATTTTATTTTACTTCTAATCAAACCGAATTTTGTTAACTGTTCTTTTAAATCATCTTAATTGAGAAATCCAATTATCATTAGCAAAAATATCTCAAAACCTATTTAAGATATTTGATTTACTCTTATATTTGTCCTTTGTTCTTTGTATATTTAAGTTATTTATGATAAAATATGCAAAAATGCACTACATTATGCTACTTAAAATATCAGTTTTTAATTTCTGTACGTTTAGCACTTTTTTTATGGAGAAAAAAACCAAAATAACGCGAAAATACACATACACACACACACGCGCGCGCGCGCAACTCGAAATTTTCTTCACAAATTTTTTTATCCAACGCCCGTAAATGAAATATATTTACCTTGCTAGGTCAAAGTGCAAGTTATAACATTCTGCAAATGACATCCTGTAAAGCAGTTAATTATTGTGCATAATTATTGTTACAGTTAGTCTGTAAGTTTACAGACTAACAGTTTACATAGTTATTGTTAGTCTCGTCGTTGGTGTTACAGTTTTCTAAAGGCCCTATTATTTTAACGAACCAATGTGGTTTGAATGGATAGTTTAATGGGATAAAATACTTGGTGTGTACTCTTTTAATGGGTCTTCACATGCCGAGAAGAGACAAGATTTAGACCGTACTAACATGGTTGCTCAAAATAGTTGATAGTTTTAAGAAAATGAATTTTGAAAGGTAAAAGAGCACGGATGAGATGCAATTCGAACGATTATTTGATATGTTCAAAATGTTTATATATTTTCTCACCATGCAATGTGATTTTTCTTTTTTTCCATATCATCTACCATGACCTACTAGTTCAGGTGTGGTCCTCATTACTTGAGCATGGTTCAAAATTACGAGGTCCGTTGCTAAAAGCCCTCGTGTAACCTTATAGCAGGGGTGGACAGACTTTTCCAGGGTGCGGGCTACTTCTAATTTTTTCAAGGCGCAGCGGTCCACCCAGTGTTAGTGGCGCACGCAAGGGGGGAAGGGGTTCACGGGTCCGGAACCTCCCTCATAGCCCTTGATTTTTATTCAGTAATTTATTTTTTGCTGTTTTGTTCCTGACAATCGACAATATCAAAAAATATGTTTGGCTACGTATTGGCTATGATACGAGAATGGTAGACCTTCGACCACCCCCTTCTTTTTGAAAAATTCGTGGGCGCTACTGCCCAATGTCGTAGGTGAGGTGAGGTAAGAAAAAGACGTTATTATTATAACTTAATAATAAATACGGAATATGTGCTTACCTCTTGTAACAACACTTTTAAAACCGCGTTTAGAGCAAAATACAAACATAATAGCCACAAATTTAATTATATCGAATGATACATTTATGAAACAATTCAAAATACATTAAAAAATAAAACATTTTTATCTAAAGTTAGTTTTTGTTGTGATAGTCAGTAGAAGATTAGTGTGCGTACTGTCAGCCAATCTTGAATCTTCCGTATACAATCACTAACTGCTAAAATCTTCAGGCGGTCACCCCCCAAATGTCTTGGTGGTCCACCGGTCGATCGCGATCGACGCAATGCCCATCCCGGTTCTACAGCATAGCGTTAATGAAACTCTCACGTGTCGGTCACTCCCGTTAATGGGGTGTGGAAGTCAGAAGAGGGGGAAGCTTCCAGCTAAGGCGTCGTCGTTTATGAAAGTCACTCACGGTGTCAAAATGGTACGTTTCAAAAATCAAGTACGTTAAAATAAGTAAGGAACAAAATGATAGAACATATTCGATTGCTTTATTTGATTTTTTTTTGTGCTTGAGAAAACATCTGAACTTTTCGATAAATATTAGTATGGTTTGATTTTGCTTTATAATCATACGAGTCGTGACGAAAGAAACTACGAGAGCCAGAGCAATGTTATGCATATTTGAAATAGTGCCGAGTACAGAAACTATTCAGATGCCCATTCACCACGTGATAAATGTATCGTTATTTTATAAAAAAGCAGAATTTTGATTCATATTTTTTTTTTTCTACATGCAGTCAAAGCCGTTAAGCCTCAGAAAAATTAAAATAAGAGAAAACACAGAATTCAAGAAATGGATAGTTTCCTCACATTTGAATGGGATTCTAAAGGAGTGAGTATGCGAAGCTTAAAATTAGAAACCATCGATGTTTTTTTCCAATCAGTTTGTCTCAATTCGAGTAATGCATCCCGTTAGTATCACCACGTTCACAGTTTCTTTAATTTTTGCAGTTTGAAGTTCTACTGTAAATTTTGACAGACAAAATCTAATTTAGTTAAGTTGAAATGGCGTGGAAGCTTTTATGTGCATCCTATAGAAATATTTGAAAAAGGCTAAGCAACATTATGTTCCATTGATTTGAATATGCCATTATGTAAAATTTATATCAATCTAAAGAATCTTACTTTGATAAGAAATAACAAATTCTCTTTAATAATGGAAAGTCGCTTAAAGACACCGTTTTTTGTTGAAACAATAATTCAACAAATAATGCATATTTATCGCTTGAGTACCGACACTAGGTAATCAACTTGATTTCCCCTCGATTTTAATTTTAGGCTACCTTATTTTAATGTCCAAAAATCTGATCCAATATCAGAAAAAAAAATACCAAGAATCGGACCCACCCTTACTGCAAGTAAAAGTTAGTGTATTCTATTCTACTTGGAAAGAGACCGTAGAATAAAGAAACAGCAAATTTGAGAACTTTTATTTACCAAAATATTACAGCACAATGATCAACACTTAAGAAAAATTTCATTTATGGCAACTCTATAGATTTGTATCATCCTTAAAGTTACAACCTTCGAGAAACTTAAGACACTTGGATGGTTGGATTCGAGCTAATATATTATAAAAGCAACACTGAGGATAACGTAGCCAACCTCGTCATTTTAATCGAATTTCATGTGGCAAGTATGAACATCATCATGCCTTACATGTGAGAAATTTGTATTACAGCTCAGCTACAGTTTGGTCCAAGAGAACGGGACTCGAACCCGTAATCTACTGGTTCAGGAAATAGATTATACCGACCAAGACCGCACGTTTGTAACACGATATCTCTCCCAATACAAAGTTAAGGGATACACTAGCGGCTTTTCACGATTTTGCTATTCTAGATTACCAATTCCCTATATAAATAGCAATTCTAATGACCGAGTGCGTTATTATGCACAACACTTCAAATAAAACTTTAATAGCGTGAACATTATCAGAATGCAACTCCTTATCCCATGTTACTCTGTATTTATAACAGCTTCAAAGACATTCGTATGCAGATAATCAATTCTACCAACGAATTAATCGAAGGAAAGATGTGACACAGCTCCCCCCAATGATGGTTTTGATCATTATGAGATCAAGTAGCAGTAAATAAGAGGCAAAAATTTTTTAAAAAAATCTTTACCTACCAATATATTAGTGCACAATGATCAACATTGTTTTATAGACGGATTTCATCCAAGACACAATTCCTAGTCAATATACATTAATGAATCGAATCTAAAAATAAATAGGATTACCATCCAGAGAGTAGTTATGATCACGACGAAAACAAGTAGCGGTAAGCAAGGAATGACAAAAATAAGAATACATCTTTATTAAAATATTACAGTACAATGATCAACATCGTTTTAAAGATGGATTTCATCTACGACACAATTCTAGATTCATATCTAGTCAATATACATTAAAAGAGCTTTCAGACTTCTTGCAATTGTATTTAGAATACAAAATTTTGCAAAGTCCATTGTCAAATTTAAAAGTACTATATAGTGTCAAATAACGAACCGACTCTAGAAGCCTCTGGATTTTTGTGCCGAGATGAACTCCGGATAGTCAATGAAGCCGTCCAAGTTACTGTCATCCGTGGATAGGATGGGGTCAATCATGAAAGCCAGTTCTTCGTGTTCGAAGATCTTTGTCGTGCCGTGATGGGCATGGTCTTCTCCCATAGCTTTGCATTCTTCGACGTGCCAGTGGAGGAGAGACTTCACCAACTCGCATCCGTCCAGTTTGTTATTGTTGTCGCTGTCATGCATCTTGAAATAGAGGAACTTCATGTCGTGTTCAGCCATTTGGTCGAGATCCACAACACCGCTCATATGCTGACCGATGTGATGGCGTTCGTCATCAGCGGACAAAGACATCATCACTTCAGGAGAAGGATGATTATGGTGATGCAACTCCGTACAAGACACGTACATAAAGGAAGATGCGGCAATTACTACAGTCAAGGTAATTAACAAGGCCATCGTTATTTATTAAAAACAAACACTGGGCGAAATTTAATACTGTAAAAGAGCACGTCGAAGTGATGGTTACAATACTTGTGCCTATTGGTTTTATAGGCATATAATTCATGACGTCAGGCGTATTTAAAAGTCTTTTTTAATTTACAGTTTCAAAAAAGGGCAAATACATGATGTTAAAAATAAACTTTCAATTTAATATTAATTATTTACTGCAATTTTGGCGGTTCAACGTTTAAGTTAGAAGATAGCGAAAATTGTTGATTATTTCTCATTAAATTTGCATACTTGTTTTTTGTATATTAGAAGTCTTCGTAGCATGGTGATTGTAGTAATTGAAATTTTGGTAAGGAAGGTTTGTATTTTTAATTCGGGAGTTCATGTAATTATAAAGAAACTTATGGGATGTTTTTATTGCCTCTTGTTCATTCAGTACTAATAGAGCTTCCTTAATGTTCTGATATCTTAAGATCTTACATAAAAGGGAATTCAACACAGAATATATCATAAAAATGAGGGGGTTTATGTATTTCAAAAGGAAATTCCATGATAATTGTTCAAAGGAAGACACCTTATTGATTATCATGTGCGTTAAAAATGCACATTAGAAAAGACCTTTAAGGAAAATTGGATTTGGGAGCTTTTCTAGGACCAACCCGACACAAGACTATGAACGTTAATATTGTAATGCTCATTTTTATAAAAAATTGAATTGCTCTGGAACATGGGTTACAAAGTTTCGGTACCAAATAAAGCCTTAAGGAACAATGGATTTTAAACTTTTTTGAATACTTAAAATCTCTGTGTGAATATCAGTTGAAAGCTGCAATATGACTAAAGAATAATCAACTTTGTGTCGTATTGGAGTTATCCGATCAAAGTGCGAAAAGCAAAACAAACTAAGTCGTTTTGCCAATATATTGGAATGCCATTTCAGATATCGATGTCCTCTTCTGACTATAGCTCGAAGTAAAGAGACAGTTTTTGTATTTAATTAAAATTTATATCGAGTAGAAAGAATAAACTGAAAGATTTAGATAAAGCAACTCTAAAAAAGCTCTCCAATATTTAACAATCTACTTCGAAGTCAAACCTTAAATGTTCTAATCCCGCAAATTGCTTTATTTTTAATTATGAATAAAACACTTATTTTTTTTCCTCAAGAAAAATTAACATTTACAATCACTTCATTTTGAAATCCAATAATTGCATTAAAGAGGTAAAATATTCTCGTGTGTGTTGTAGATTTCATGGCTTGCAGTATTTACATGAACAGCGATACTCACATCGAGCAGCAGTTTCGAGTTCTGATTTCATTGTAGACCGCCTTACAGAGTAATAGGGGTCCCCTTGAGTGTTAATTGAACTAGATTTTAGTGTTGAGACGTAAAAGTTAGTAAAATGGGGTACCAGTTCAGATGCTATTCTCGTTACTTGATGTGGTTAAATTTCGGAGATCCCTGTCGTGTTGTTGTAGAGCGATGTTAACGCAAAGAATTTAAACTAACTGTATAAAACTAGGGGTCCTTAATTCTTCAGCCGTTTGAAAATGAATTAGAATGGGGGTTAGATGTTTGTTTAACATCTTGTTAAGAAATTTGTGGCCGCTGTAGCCTATTCGTCACGGTCACCGACTCGTGTCTGGCATATATATATAGTCTAATTCTCTACACACACATACAAACACACACACACACATATATATATAATCTTGTTCAAATTTTCAATCATTCATAAAATACTTTCTATTCATTCATTCAAGTTCAAATACATTTTTTAAAACTTGTAGTGGATGACACTTGATGTTAATAGAGTTTTTTCAATCATTAATTCATGAGTTAAACCTAATTAATGAATAGTAACAAACATAAATAATAGTTAAACAGCATATTAAGAAAGGAGAATCACTCGTTGTGTCCCTGTAGCGCAATGGATAGCGCGTTAGGCTTCTAATCCAAAAATCGTGGGTTCGAATCCCACCTGGGAAGACCTGATTTCTGAGATTGTGACTAACGAATGAATAAATAGTAAAACAAAAAAAATAGCCTAACACCATATATAGAAAGGAAATTGGGAAAAACGCTTTCTATTTTGCCACTGAATATTGTGATTCTGTCATACGAGTATGCATATACATATTTATATTAACTAAAATAAATTTTTTCTTTGTTGAGACCTAAGTAGGAATTGACTCGAATTTTTTTGTATTACTTCCTATTATTTTTGCTTTGTATATTTGTATTATGTATACGTATCCGAATGCATATCGTGCAGTTACCTTTAAATTTGTATTGTTATTTTACGGTCTTTTGCTGTTTAAAATGTGTAAACCTTGATTTTTTTTCAATAAAGACAGGACGTGGGGGTGGTTGTGTTTCCCGAGGGATCGGTTTGTAGCTCTAAGCCCTCTTCAGGAGAGCTTGGTTCCTTCAGGCATTCTGCCAATAGTCCTCGTCTGCCTTACAACGCGACTTTAATAAACACTCACTCACTTGTTAAGAAATTCAGAAATGCAATTCATGAAATATTTTTAGAGTGTCAATCATTTACAATAGCTTAGGAAAGCCTACAATTAAATCGGATTGATTGAAACAAACTAAATTGATAATCAATTTAAGATCTTTTTTAATTTTTAAGAACTATAATTATGTGATTATTTTTGAACAAATTTTGTGCAAGAGCTTTCTATGCAAAATAAACACAGTGATTAAAGTTTTCCAACTTTTAGAGCTCTTATAATTTTGTTTCTGAAAACGGCTTTATTTTTTAATTCCTATACTATTATATATATAGTTCACTCTCCTTTATATATTTATTTATAAATATAAATATCTTGTTTAAATTTTCAATCCTTAATAAAATACTTTTTATTCATCCACTCAAGTTCAAAAACACTGTTTTAAAACTTATAATGGAGGACACTTGATGTTAATACAGGTTTCTCAAATATTAATGCATTAATTAAATTAAAAATGAATAAATACTAACAAAAATAATAGTCTAAAAACATCTATAGAAAGGAAAATCGTTCATTGCGTCCCTGTAGCGCAATGGATAGCGTTTTGGACTTCTGATCCAAAGGTCGTGGGTTCGAATCCCACCTGGGTTGGTCTAATTTCTGATTTCTTTTTTACTGTACTATATTATTAGAATAATTAAGTTTAATTGAATAAATAGTAACCGAGAAACAAAAAAATAGTCCAACACCATGTATAGAAAGAAAAATGCAAAATTTCAAGGAAAATCGCTTTCTGTTGCCACAGTATTGTGATTCTATCCTATTTATACATATATATTTGTATTAACTGTAACTATTTTTTAAAGTAACTAAAATAAATTTTTTCTTCATTGACCTAAGTAGAAAAATTGGCTTAATTTTTTTTATGTTACTTGTTTCTTAGTTTTGTATTTTTTTGAAACCGGAATATTTTAAAACTTTGTAATTCCGGTTTGGTTTTAACACAAGCTTCATCACTTCCCTGTAATTTAATAATGTATGTTTAAAATTGCTCTTGTGCACATCTCCAGGAAAAATGAAATCAAAAGTATTTTATTCAATAAAAGCTGAGGGATGGGGGGATCGTTTTCCTGGGGTGGGGGAGGGAGCTCAAAATCATTTTGGGTGAGCTCGGTTTATTTGGGCAAACTACCAATTGCGCGGTCTCGTTGCTATCTCGCTACGTTACAAATCAAGTTATTGATAACCAAATTCTATAAATTTCCCGTATTTTAATCAGGGCTTCCAAATGGAACTGAACCGAAAGCTGGAAAAACTAGAATCGGTTCTGGTTTTAGTCGGAACAAAAACCAGAACCGAACAGAAAAAAAAGTATCGTTTTATTTCGGTTTGATATATCTTGTCATTTTGTTACTGTAACAAACTTATCAATATTTTCTCATTTAACGTCAACCATATAATTACCTTCATACATGTACATTGCTTTTCGATTTACTGTTTTGATGTACACTAGTGCTTTTCTGTTTTATTTTCGCATGAAACTACTTGTAGAAGGCAGATTTAATTCATTGGAATTAACAAGCAGTATAGATGATTTTTTAAGAAAAATATCAGTCTGAATTATATATTTTTTGCACCTCTCTCTCTCTCTCAACAGGCGATCATCCATGGATGTTTGTATAGACCAGGGGTACTCAACCTTTTTTACTGCTGGGCCGCATACATGTGTGTCAGCCATTTCACACGGGCCGCAACATGAAGATAAATGGGCAAGGGAGGAGGGGAGAAATGCTTTAAGATCACGATAACAGTGGAAATTTAAAATGTGGAAAATCGATCATAATATTATACTCCTGTTTTGCTTTTTTTAATAATTATTTTTTATATTTCTTATTTTTGTTATAAACAATAAATTAGAAGCGTTTAAGAAACATTCCTTCACAATTTATGCATCAGTAAACGGTTTCATATGATTACCAATAATAAAACAATCTTCATGGACTGTCTTTGTTAACGCTTTGATATTACTACTGTCAAAACACGTTGTTGCTGTTGCAAGGATTATTCAAGAAAAAGCCTATTTATCGCCTCTTGAAAGAGATCTTCGAGGAAAAGTGTCATTGAACGATTCCTGTTTATTGGTATTTTTTTAAGTACAGCACTTTCGTGACAAATCAAACAATTACTGATCCATGTTTGTTTTTCATTACAAAATAGTCAACTTCCCAATCGTCTTGAAACGATATGTTTTCTTCGAATATTTTACGCTTGTAAGATATGAAAGATAGTTAAAAATTAATTCAACCCACTGTTCATTCCACTGTTGTCTGTTGTCACTAACCGTAACTGTTCCAAATAGAAAAAGAATATCAATTCGTACTTGTACGACACCGACAACAAAACGCAAAATTGATATATTTGATTTCTTGGCAAAGAATTTCCCACCAAATTTTTTATACAATGTTCTTAAATAAGTTAATTTTTCAGAGCAATCGGCATTGACCGGTCCAATTAAAAAGGCTCGGCGGGATGCGGCCCACCGAGCCTTTTTAAGTGGCCCGGTCAGTGCCGATTGCTCTGAAAAATTATCTTATTAATGAACAATATTTCAAAAATTTAGGGTCAAGAAATCAAATATATAAATTTTGCTTTCTACTGTCGATGTCGTGCGAGTGCGAATTGATATTCTTTTTTATTTGTTATGGTTAAGGTTAGTGATAACAGACAACAATGGAGTAGTGACAGTTTTATGCGTGGAAATAATTTTTAACTATCTTTCACATCTTGCAAGCGAAAAATATTCGAAGAAAATGTATCATTTCAAGACGATTGGGAGGTTGACTATTTTGTAGTGAAACACAAACATGGATCAGTAATTGTTTGATTTGTCACGAAAGGGCTGTATTTAAAAAAATACCAATAAACACAGGAATCATTCAATGACACTTTTTCTCGAAGATCTCTTTCAAGAGGTAATAAGTAGGATTTCTTGAATAATCTTTGCAACAGCAACAAAGTGTTTTGTCAGTGGTAATGTCACTGCGGTAACAAGGACATCTTATGAAGTTTGATACCATTGGCAATCATATGATACCGTTTACTGAAGCAGATTGTGAAAAAGTGTTTTTTAAATGCTTCTAATTCAGTGTTAGTGACAAAAATAAAAAATAGCAATTTAAAAAAAGCAAACCAGAAGTTAAAGTATTTTGATCAATTCTCCACATTTTAACCCCCTTCCCTCTTTAACCTCATGATGCGATCCGCTTGAAATTGCTAGCATATGTTTGCGACCCGCGTGAAATAGCTGACATACGTATGCGGCCCAACAGAAAAATAGGTTAAGTACCCCTGGTTTAGATAGACAAACAAGAATCATGAATGTAGTTGTCAAATGCTATTTTGATAATGGATAACAATTCCAATGCTCGCCTTTCTTTGCTCATCGCTTGTGTCACACATGTTGTAATTGTATCAATTCACATAGTGTACCAATTAAAAAAAGACTAAAATCTAAATTTTGAACGAATTACGGTTTTTTTTTTGTTCGTTTATGATAGAATTATATTTTTAGTGCAAATAAGAATATACATAAAACAAACCGAAAACCGTTATCTTTGGCGGAACGAAAACCGGAACTGAGAACCGATATATTTTTTTTAGTTGAACCGGAACGAAAAATATTACGGTTCGAAGTCCTGATTTTAATGTAACGGGGGGAAATCCAATCGTACTAATTTTTGTTTTTCTGGAAGTTACTGAAATTTCAATTACACTAAATTACATTTTTCTGAACATTAAAGCGTGCATAACGTAATAATTTTATAAATGATTTTTGCATCTGAATATCTATTAGGCAGATATATCTATTCAGATTTTATTAAGTGTTTAAAAAAAATCTGAATAGAAAATCTTATATAAATTATCTTCAGTAAGTAAATTTCCAATCAATAATCGGTGAAAATTTTTATCAAATACAATAATTTCAATTATAATTAATTATTTAAGAATTATTAAATTAATTAATATTGTTAAATGTAACTACATTATTGATCAATGAATTTTCGAAACCTAAAAATAAAAACTTTCTCGTGAGGTATAGTATATTTGTTTAAAGTATTCTGTTCTTTTGTTCTTAATTAAAAATATATTTACATTTGTTTAACTTGAAAATTCTTAAAATTGTGTCTGCTGCTCTGATGACTTCGCTTCCTTTTAGAAATATCTTTCATTTTGCGGTCGTTTTATATTAATTAATTTTTTTTATGGTATGACATGTTAATAGAGAAAGATAAAAAAATATTGAGAATCTGGTTTCAAGTTATATTCAATGTTTTAACGAGATCTAGTATTTAAAACCATTCAGAAGAAAATTTGAAGCTATTTTGCTTGAATAAGGAATAGTTTTAAACTAATTATTGTAACTATAATTTAATTATTGAATAAAAATGTTATGTCATAAAAAATTTATATGATTCATATTAATATTTTAAAGCAAGATTTGGTTGAATTCAGAGGGTGTCTGAACTTTAATTATATAATGAAATTATAACCCAAAAACAAAAAAAAAATCCTTTTGTGAAAATAATTCTACAGACATCACAAATCTCTCTGTCAGTGCCGCGACAGCTCATGGCGGGTCAAGGTCTACTGTGCCATCTCAATTTTCGTGACCTTGGGCGCTGAGGCGCATGATCAAATGGCGGTCAGTCTGACGCGAACAAACATCACAAATACCTAAAGAAAATGTTTATATAATTTAATTCGCAATTTTTAGCAATGTGGATAATATATATATTGCCACACATTTTATTACAATAATAAAATTCATTATTTGTTTTTAAATTACAATAGATATAATAGATGGCGACACTGTAGAATCCAGAAAAATATTTAATCTATTTTTCATATTTTCAGATCAAGTTAGTTGCGTATGTACTTATTAAAAATATTAGTACATAGCAAATAAATCAATTTTTGTTATTTTTTACATATTTGAGTGTATGTTTGTAGAAGCAAAAAACTTTTGGTTAATCTCTCCATAAATTCTCAAGCTCTATATTGCGCTCAATTTTATGAAAATTTTAGTATGTACAAAAATATAGATCCAAATTACTGTCATCCGTAGAAAGGATGGGGTCAATCATGAAAGCCAGTGCTTCGTGTTCGAAGATCTTTGTCGTGCCGTGATGGGCATGGTCTTCTCCCATAGCTTTGCATTCTTCGACGTGCCAGTGGAGGAGAGACTTCACCAACTCGCATCCGTCCAGTTTGTTATTGTTGTCGCTATCATGCATATTGAAATAGAGGAACTTCATGTCGTGTTCAGCCATTTGGTCGAGATCTACAACACCGCTCATATGCTGACCGATGTGATGGCGTTCGTCATCAGCGGACAAAGACATCATCATTTCAGGAGAAGGATGATTATGGTGATGCGACTCCGTACAAGACACGGACATAAAGGAAGATGCGGCAATTACAGCAGTCAAGGTAATTATCATGGTCATCGTTATTTATTGAAAACAAACTCTGGGCTAGTTGTAATATTGCAAAAGAGCACGTCGAATTGATACTTGTCATAACTGGCTCAATTGGTTTTATAGGCGTGTAATTCACGACGTTAGACATACTGAAAACAGTCTTTTTGTTTTACAGTTAGATAAAATGGTGAATACATCATTATAAAAATGTTTTTCGATTTAATTTCCATTATTTACTGTAATTTTGTGGGTTAGCGTTGTAGTTAAAAAGTAGAAAAAGTTATGTTATTATTCGCGCGCGTGCGCGACAAGTTTGCAAATTAGTATTTTGAAAATTGGACGTCTTCGTAGCATGGCGATTAGATTAATTTGACTCTTGGTAATGAAGATTCATTTTTAATTTTCGTGGAAGAATTTTCATATATATTGCGTTTCTGCTAATATAAGTTGACGTTGTTATATAATATCTGATTGTTTGGAATAACTTACTTTAAAATCTAAAAAATTTGATGCAAATAAACTCTATTTTTATTTACATACGTACAAAATCATCCAACAAAGTTGTACTCTTTGGATTCGGAAAACTTCATGACTGAACATCAGGCTCTTGCGTCATCCCTTGCCTGCTTCCAGCCATTCAATCAGACAGCACCATCTCTCCAGCTGGCTAGGGTTCGGTACTATCCCCGTATCTTTACAACATATTCACATATGACTTTCCAGAGCACCACGCTATCAGTACATGTCTTTTCGCAGATGACTCGGCGGCGCTCACCCAGGGTGTCAATCTCAAGTACACAATTAAAACTATGCAACACTTCCTCGTCAAACTAGAGAAATGGTTGACAGATTGGAGAATAGCTATAAATGTAGAAAAAACACAAGCCATTGTTTTCAGAAAATGGGGCGTCATTGACCCCCAAACTGAACTCACTCTTTTTGATGACAACATTCTGTGGGTCCCGGTCGTTCGTTACTTGAGCTTATACCTCGATAGTCGACTAACTTACAAGAATCATATTGACTATCTTTCAGACAAATTCTGGGGTAGAATAGCGTTAGCTATCTCCCTTATTGGGAGAAGCTCTCCTCTCTCCCTTGAAAATAAAGTTATACTGTACAAGCAAATTCTGCGTCCAACAATAACGTATGGGTCCCCCATTTGGGGGCCGCGGCCCCGACCCACAAAACGCATTCAAATTATTCAAAACAAAATTCTTAGAATTATTGCTAACGCACCTTGGTACGTTAGAAATAGTGTCATTCATCACGACTTACACATGGAGCCGATAGATAATTACATCACTAGAACTTCTAGAAATGTTTTTACTTCTATACAAAATCACGACAACCCAGTAATTAAAGCACAAACACTATTCACGTATCCTCACTCTAAAATAAATTTTGCTTACAAAACGACAAAATGGAATTTGCCCTTAAAACCGCCGTAATTACAACAATAATACTTAATTGCCACACTTAAACAACATTTAAATGCATTTGCCTACATCAGAATTGGGATCAGTGATTAAAGCTGGCTCCTGCTTCAATTTCCACAATTGTTCCGTCTTGCAGTCTCCATTCTCTTTTTCATCCCAGCTGCAAAAAAAAAAAAAAAAAAAAATCCCGCAGCTTCTCCATTCCGATTGCGTTTTTGGTGCTCCTCGAACGCATTTTTTTTGGGGCTGTTAAGCCCCCTTCCTTGCGCTCCTCCATTCCTGCCCTCGTAACGTACTTTTGTCTCGTTTTAGTTAGGCCGCTTCTTCCTCCATCCTCCCCCCTGCGGGGGAGTGTATTCAGATATTTATTTTCATTGATACTTTCTCTCCCCGAATTTGGGTATAGCGATTCGAAACGAAAACGAAAATTAGATTTAACGGGTGCCAGCGAAATGAATCGCTTATACCCAAATTCGCGGAGAGAAAGTGGCAATGAAAATCAATATCTGAATACACTCCCCGCAGGGGGAGGATGGAGGAAGAAGCGGCCAGACGAAAACGAGATAAAAATACGTTACGCGGGCAGGAATGGAGGAGCGCAAGGAAGGGGGCTTAACAGCCCCAAAACGCGTTCGAGGAGCACCAAGACGCAATCGGAATAGAGAAGCTGCGGAATTTTTTTTTTTTTTTTTTTGCAGCTGGAATGAATAAGAGGATGGAGACTGCAAGACAGAACTTGCAGCCGGAACAATCGTGGAATTGAAGCAGGAGCCAGCTTTAATCACTGATCCCAATTCTGATGTAGGCAAATGCATTTAAATGTTGTTAAGTGTAGCAATTAAGTATTATTGTTGTAATTACGGCGGTTTTAAGGGCAGATTCCATTTTGTCGTTTTATAAGCAAAATTTATTTTAGCATGAGGATACGTGAAAAGTGTTTGTGCTTTAATTATAGGGTTGTTATGATTTTGAATAGAAGTAAAAACATTTCTAGAAGTTCTAGTGATGTAATTAACTATCGGCTCCATGTGTAAGTCGTGATGGATGACACTATTTCTAACGTACCAAGGTGCGTTAGCAATGATTCTAAGAATTTTGTTTTGAATAATTTGAATGTATAGGGATTCATTTCGCTGGCACCCGTTAAATCTAATTTTCGTTTCGTTTCCAGCTGGCTAATCACGAGGCTCCTTCTTCCCAGCCAGCCAATCAGGAGGCTCCTTCTCCCCAGCCAAGTTCAGCTGCTTTCATCAGGATTTAATTACTCTTCAGAAATGGGAAGGAGGATCGCCTTGCGATCCATGTTCCGACGACAATAAGCGTATATAATAAAGTTGTTTAGAAATGAATTAATATATCAATGTATTGAAATTTGCTATTATATTTGTGATGAGGATATTTTCTAGCATGGCCATATAATTAACTTGAGTGATCGTGGTAGGTTAGTGGTCATAATGGCCAGAGCTATTGAATCGCAGGTTCGAGTCCTGATGCCACTGAAACTTTGCCATGTATAGGGGGCCGATGTAGTTAAATCTGTCCTCCCGTTGGCGTTCTGGTGAGAATGGGATGCCGGCTTAGGTGTCGTCTCTGTCACTTGACCTCTGTTCAAAATTACGAAGTCCTTCTCCCAAAACCTCGTGTCGCTTTAGGTGCGACGTTAATAAACACTCACACACTCATTCATTAACTTGCACCGTAACATGATTGTTCTTTTCGAAAAGTTCAAGGGGGTTATCTAAACATTTATTTTGGATAAAATAAATTTGTGAGATGTGATTAAATGTGTTGAGAAAATATTTTCTTTTAATACAATTATTATACATTATATTTCTTTCACATCTATATGTTTTACCATACCTAATCTTATTTCTTTATTCATCAATATAGAAAAGTAAAATATTTATTTAAAGTCAAAGGGAAAAATATCTGAACGTTTACTGATTTTAGGATCCTACAAAACAAGTGATATAATTTTTTTTAAGGTCAGTTCCTACTTATGTTAAGTAAGAAAATTTTTATTTTGTTTACTTTTTATTATATAATTACAATTAATATAGATGTATATATATATATATATATATATTATATAATATTATATATATATATGACAGAATCACAATATTAAGTGGCAAAACACCTTTTAAACTAACATTAAAAACTTTTTAACCTCTTTAAATTTGTAATTACATTTTTTAAGAAAGTTGAGAAAATACGTAAGAACTGATCTTATATAAAACCAGTGTAAAAGGAATGCTGACGTCTAACTAGCATATGATTATTCCGGTTAAGTTAAATCTTCATCACAAATTTATCAAAAGTTATTTTATCCAATGGCGCTGCCATCTAGAGGAGTAATATCGACTTAAATGTATGTCTTAAACTATCATTAATTAAATAAATTTAATTGATGAATTAGTATTTGAAAAAACTGTATTAGCATCAAGTGTCATCCTTTGCAAGTTTAAAAAAATGTATTTGAGCTTAAGTTGATGAATAAAAAGTATATTTTTAACGATTGAAAGTTTGAACAAGATATAAAAATACATATATATAGGAAGAGTGTGAAAACTAATAGTAGGAATTGAAAAACAGTGCAAATGTTACAACTATATGAATTAGGAGTTGTTTCCAGCCTGAAAAGTTTTTTCTAAACGCTTACTGAGTGTTTTTAAACTTTAATGACAAGATCGAAAAAAAGATATATGGGTCATAATCCCATGAACTGATGTTAATGCTGGAGTATTTTTCTTCCCAAAAAAGTGTACTGTAATTGAAATTTTTTCTGTACCTCCGTTAGCTGGTTGGTTTTATTGGTGCGGACACCATTTATTTAGCGAAAACGCTTTAAACATTTCTTAAATTATTAGAAATCGAATTTATCATGTTAATAATTGTTAAATATATATCTGTACACCGATGAAAGGTGATTAGATTGATGGAATGTTTATTAACGGCGTACTCTAAAGCAGTGCTCCGTAACCTTTTTATCGCTGCGGACCGGTCAACGTTTGAAAATTTTACCGTGGCCCGCAGAGAGTGGGACACTTTGATCGTTTATATTTTAGATTGTTTTGATTTAACAATTTTAATTTAGTTACATAGAAATTACTTCAGAATAAAATATAGTTACACCCCCCAAAAATGAATAAAAGAGATTTAACGTGGAATATAAAGTGATTTCCGTGGAAAGTTGCGCAGATTCAAGAGAAATGCACCACTTTAAATAAAATGGCAATAGTTCAATGTTCTTTAGGCGGCCCGGCACCATTTGATCAACGGACCGGAGGTTGCAGATCACTGCTCTAAAGAAACATCACGACTATTGAAATATAAAACCAAGGTTAGGTAATGAGGAATACACCCTAGTGAGACCACCAAATCTCCAAACTTTCATAACAACGTGAGAACTTTGAACCATGTTAAATTTAAAGAGCATCAGCTGCTCAAAACGGTGGGTTTTAGTGGTACCAGTGCTCGAAGGAAACGTAGTATCAACGATGAGTTCAGGACCATGACCACTCGGCTACCTTATGTAATGAAACAAGTAATATAAAAGAAAAAAAGTCAATCACTACTTGGTCAACAGAGAAAATTTTTATTTTAGTTACTCTTTATTAAATAGTTACAATTAATATATATATATACAAATGCCAGAATCACAATATTAAGTGACAAAATAGAAAGCGATTTTTCCATTCTATGTATATATAGTGTTGGGGACTATTTTTGTTTGTGTTACTATGTATTCATTAATTAAATTCAGTTATTCTAATAAAATTGTATAGTAAAAAAGAAATCACTTTCTCAGAAATTAGGCCAACCCAGGTGGGATTCGGACCGACGGCTATTATTTTGTTTTTTTACTGTTTATTCATTAATTAAATTTAGTTATTCTAACTATTTAGTACAGTAAGGAAACGAAATCACATTCTTAGAAATCAGGCCTTTTAAAGTGGGATTCGCACCCTCGACCATTGGATTAGAAGTTCAACGCGCTATCCATTGCGCCACAGGGACACAGCGAACGATCTTAACTTTTTATATGCTGTTGGACTATTATTTTGGTTTGGAACTATTTAGTCAGTTTTTAATTTAACTATTGAATTAACATTTGAATAAAACTATACTTACAAGTGTCCTCCACTACAAGTTTAAAAATGTATTTAAACTTAAATGGATGGATAGAAAGTATTTTATTAACGATTGAAAATTTGAACAAGATATATATATATAAAATTTGAACAAGATATACATACATATATATATATATATAGGGAGAGATTGAACTAATTGTAGGAATTGGAAAAGGGAAAGCAAATTGCAAAGATGTTTTGTATACATCTTTATAAATAAAATGTACTCTAATAAACTTAATTTTGTTAACTATATTTTTTTTTCTTCTTGTTTTTTCTTCTTTTTGCTATATCCTTCAACACACAGGAAATTCTTTTTAACCACGAAAAAATATTTCAATCCCCCTCAGTTTCGCGTTAAAGGATTTCTACTGTATATTATTTAAATATTTCGGTATACTTTGTAATGACGTGTGTTTAACGAAAGTTTCTTTATCATATGTGGAACCTCAGGCTATCTTCGGCTAATGTTAAAGAATAGGGGCCGAATTCGGAATATTTTTTCAGTTATAAAAGTACTCAAAATTTAATATTATATTCAGGCTACACTTTCTTGTAGAGAATCACTTATTTTATCATACTACTCATTTTTATCCGAGTTGACACATTTTTTTCTTTTATAAAATGTGTTTTTCATTTTTTTCCTATACCTTAATGCTAAATGAGCTATTCCTTTACATGTTAAAAGGAAATACTAATTATTTATTATATATTTTGAAAATTTAAAAACACTATATTATAAACAAATGCAAGAATTACAATGTCACAAATTTTTATAAAAATCGAGAATTTTTTTCTGTTTGAAAATGTGTTCCGCGTCAAGTTCACGCTCTCGTACATACTGCAAAAAACAGCCTTAAGCAGTGAGAGTTATGTTAACGTCGCTCTATAAAAGCAACATGAGGGCGGGCTATTAGTGACGGATCTCGTAATTTTAAACCTCGGTCAAGTGACGAAGACGCCACCTTAACTGGCACTTCCCTCTCTTAACTACCACACCAACGGGAGGACATTGAGCCTCAACAACTTAATGTGCAATTACCCCCTCAATACGGTGGGTCTTCAGGGGCACCAGAAATCGAACCTGCTGCACTCCGGTCTTGAGTTCGTGACCATAATCACTTGGTTACCGCTGAGCCACAGGATTCTTAAACAGAAACATTTTTTTCTAATTTTTGCATTTTTCTAAAAGTTCAAAAATAATTAATTTTTTATTGAAATTAATTTTTTATTGAAATTAATTTTTTATTGAAATTCATTTTTTATTGAAATTAATTTTTTATTGAAATTTATTTTTTATTGAAATTTATTTTTTATTGAAATTTATTTTTATTAAAATTTATTTTTTATTGAAATTTATTTTTTATTGAAATTAGATTTAAATCGTTACACCTTTTTAATTGCTTATCTAATTTAAAAGAAATTTCAAAATTTATATAATGACAACACCAAGCTGATTCGGAGCTCTTAAAACGTTTTATTTTAATACATATATTGCTCAGTAAAATTAATATCTTCATGTGAATGCAGCTTCATCTATTCATATATTTTTTTGGATATTATTCATTACTTTTGAAAAACTAAAGCAAGGTCTGCATGAACTAATGAGTTATACGGGATCTCTATTCAACTTAAAATAAATTAAAATGCCATGATTTATGTTTGAAAAATTAAATGAACTCTGATATTCTGACTAGTTTATTTCGTATCCGCAAATGCTTAATTACAATTATTCATACCAATTAAATTTAAATTTTTTATCATCAAACAAACATCCTCTCTGTAATGGAGTAAGTCAATTCCTTTTTTAATTGACGTAGAAAGGATCCTACTTCAATGAAAACCATATTAGGTAGGGTAGGCATGAGCAAATCAACTAACTTTTATACATGCATAATATGAATTGTTGTTTGAGTTGAATTGTTGAATTGTTCATGCCTGCCATCGATGTATTTAAACTTTCCCACAAAATGTAATTGTGTTGTACAATCAGACCTCTATATTACGAAGTCGCTAAATCCCGAAACAAAGTTCGTTATATGGAAAATTCGTTATATAGAGGTTAATTTTTCAATTTTCTTTATAAGCCACACAAAACAAATATTTTATTCCCACCTTTTTGTGAATTAATATATATTTATTTATGTATCTTGTTCAAAAAAGAAAGAAAGAAAAACTGCAAGGAAGATTTCTTAACGCCTTTGTCCACTTTCTGAAGAATTAATTTTTTTCCTTGGTGCTCAGGCACTTACGTTTTGACGTTTTCGAGCTACAATAAATGAAGTTACCAGTACGATTTATCAACACTACAAATGAACAGAGACTAGTTCAAGGACACGGGGACACGAGACAACTCCGCCAAGAGTGAAAAGGAATCTCAAAGATTTTTTCCAGTAAACTGGACAATGGGGATTAAAGTTTGAACTTCTTGGACGAAATGGTGAGAATTCTGTTGCTCTCAGAGAGTTAAACATCTAATAAAACCAGTTCAAAATTTGTGACCCCATAAAATGTGTCAAAAGAGAGAACAACTTGAAATGTCCAGAAATTTTTTAAAAATAGGGAGAAAAAAATTGAATCACAAGAGAAAAGTTCGTTGTATAGAAAATGTATTTCGTTATCGGGTGGTTATTTTACGAAGAAAATCGTGAAATGTTCTTGGATCCAGGAAAAAGTTCGCTATATAGAAAAATTCGCAATATAGAGGTTCGACTGTATTTCCATAGTACAAAGCAAGTACGAATTGCAAAGTACAAATTGTAGCTTTAAAAAATTACTTTATTATTTTTTTTAGCGTTGTTGTTTTTGATTTATTCGAAATGTAAATCTGCGGAAAAAATATTTTTATTTCAAAAAGGGAGAAAAACACAAAGTTATTTGGCTTGGAAACTGAGCATGATTAAAATTTCAGTTTCGCAAGTACTTACTTTTTTATTTACTTGAAATTCTTATTTATAGAAAAACCCTTCAAACCTCAAAAAGGAAAAAAAGGAAAAGTTATTGGTTTTGTAAACAGCAAAATTAAGGATTCAGTTGCAAATATATAAAGAAGGAAGGGAATATACAGAAGGAAATCCACATAAAAATAATTCGCTCGGTCATTACATTGTTAAAGTTACTTTTTTTTAAGCTGATCGCACATAAACATAAACAAGTCTCATTGAGGAATAAGAAATAAGTTTTCAAAAATTTGCATGTTGCAAATAACAAGAAATATATGCCGCATTAAGCGTCTAAGCGTCCCCAAATACTCTACAAGTTTTTGTGAAAAAATAAAAGATAATTTAGAGCGGCTTTTCTAATCAACTTTTAATATTTACGAAATTTTTAAAAAAATTCAATGAGTACAAATAAGAGGTGGATAATTAATTTATTTTACCAGCACAAAAAAACTTTTACATATATACATAAACTTGTAATTGCTCTAACCGTTAGTATTCATCAATCACTGATTCATGGCTCTTTGAAAAAGCACATTTAAATCTTATATATATATTTCTTTATATAAATATTAAATTTACAATAAATATACATTAACCTTTCAAATAATAAATCAGTTGATCACCTGAAATTAAAAAAAATCATTTTTATATATTTTAATAAAAGAAATAGAATAATAATAAAAATAATCTGATAGAAGTAAGTTTACAATTCATTTATGGATTTTTTTCTCGGAGAACATATTTAAAAAACATTTTTTTAGTAACTACTTAACTAAGAATGTAAAAATCATTTTTCACACTTTATTCAATAAATCGTTTCCATTTTCATTTGAAAACATATTCATAAAATATTTCATAATGTGGAATTTGATGCAAATTTTCCTATTACTATAAAAATTCAATTTTAATAAAGTATAAACAAATATTGTAACTTTTTTTAAAAATTTATTTCCATCATTTTTAACAACGTATGGCATAAATACATAATAAATGTTTTCTTCGAAAAAAAGCTTTACAGTCGTAACAAAAGATGAACATATTAGTACAAATGCCATACGACAAATAAATTTACTATAAATAATTTATATTGTAGAATATTCTATTTTTGTACGTGAATTTCAATTGAAAAGTAGAATGTTCATCTTTTTCTTTCTTTTACATGTAAAAAATATATGTAAATGAGTTAACAACTTAAGGAAAACTCGTTCTCGCTGTAAGTTTTTTGTTTCTCGTTTGTCAATCAAGTACAATCTTCGTGCTCATTTCTTTATGATGTGTGAGGGATTGACTTTGTATCACTTATAAATAATATCTTATTAACATTCCTTTGCATTGAAATTCCGGCTTAAGAAAACTTGGTAGAACATTGTATTGAATTTTATTATCTTCAAACTACAAAGACGCGGGGAAAAAAAGAAACTTCAACTTCTCATTTTATTTAGTTTTCTGCATCTGTCAGCCAAACTATTTGCCAGAAAGTCTTAGACTTTTGTAATACTGACGCTGAATAGAATTATTACTTCTGCAAAAAGAAAAACTGATTTCGACTTATCTCTAAATCTTCCTCCCCTGTTCTCAATTTCTTTCTGATGTGTATTTTTTGTGCCCACAACCTTCAAGAATTCCCCTAAGTCGATTATACAATCACAGTTCGAAACAACGCGGACAGATCTTTACGAAGTCGTGACCACAATATTTCCACCAACAGAAGAAAGGAAAGAGAAAAGAGAAAAAAATCCCTCTAGATATTTCTATTCCGATGCATTGTTACGGTAGACATCTTTAAAAGGATTCAAATTGTTCCGTGCTGAGTATTTCATTAGATCATGGTCACGGTCAAACGTCCTACTGATCTAGTTCTGGTCAGAGAAACCTTCGATATCTATGCGGTGCATTCTGGTAGGGTGGAACACGGAGAAGGGTGGAGATGCATAAAAAACCCTCTCCAGTTTAATAGTGGGGCCCACAAACAAAATAGAACATCTTGGTCATGTTTTGAACTGAATGCATAGTGTAGCGGACTGCTTCCTATTTATGGAAATGTTGTCTTATCTAAATATGTTTATAGCCTCGGTTTGGCTAGACACGTGTTGCTTTGAAATGGCACAGAGTCATGTGAGAATACCCCCGCTTTGTATGGACGATTAAAATAGATTTGGGGAGGAAGGAAGTAGGTTTTAACTGTCATTGTGGTGTCGAGGTATGCATTTTAAAACGAATTTAAAGACTGAAAAACGCTCATGAATAATTTAACAGCTGGGAACTTAAAAATTATGTGAATGAATTGTCAAGGAGGATTTTTTTATTGTGTGTTAATACTGAAAAAACCCTTACAGCTAGTATAAATTAGATAGGTGTGTATTCTAAAAACAATTTAGGATTATATGTTTTTTTAATGAGAGAAGAAATAGTATTATCTCGAGAGCTAAACGTATTCACACTTATTTAAAATGTCAAAAATGAATTCGTGTAATAAAGTCAATTAATTTGTTAAAAGACTGTTTCCGCACAATGGTAAAGATACGAGTTCGTACATGAAATATAGTTTTTTACACAAAAATGTTTTATGAAATATTAATACAAGCTCACACATATTTAATATGTAGAATGGAAGGTAAATAGGGAACGTAGCTTCCTATTTTTATATTTAACATATATTTTTAAAAATTAGAATTTCTTATTTAATAAGCAATTTTTCGCTTTAAAATAAATAAAACTAGCTGCTTGGCCCGGCGTTGCTCGGGCTTTCTCTACTTTTATAAACTTTCCCTTTCCTTCACAAAATCAGCACTTCTAATGCTCTTTTTCAAAATAAGAATCAAGAAACCAAGAACTCAGAAAACTCAGTATAAATTACAAACCGACCTCCGTTTCACAAAACTCTATTTTGCGAACTTTTTCGTGGAACCAAGAACTCGCATATTATTAATCGCTATTTAACGAATTTTCCACCTAAGGAACTTTTGTTCGGGATTTAGCGACTTCGTTAAATAGAGGTTTTGACCGTATATCCTCGCATATTATTATGTTCAGTGTTAAATAAGAATAATTTGTACAGGAAAAAGGTAAAACATCCCAATCTTGTTAAATTAAAAGCAAGATAAGTCTATGTTTTTTTTTGTTTTTTTTTTAAAAAAGAAATACGGTACGTATTAAAATTCGATACGACTCTTTTGGTTTGAACAAATTTTAGTTGAAATATTTATTTTAGAGAAAGCATTCTCTCGTAAATATTTAATCTTTTTCTTCGGTATATTTTATTCTGAAATTTTACTGATATTTCTACAACAATTAAAAATTATTTTAGCAATTATATTGGAAAATAATTACCGTAAAATCCAGCGTATAACGCGAACCCACACTTTCAAGTTGAAACAATGTTTAGGTATATTCGCCGTATAACGCGCAACCGCTTTTTCAATTCCTACTATTAGCGTACACTCCCCCTCTCTTTATAGATATATATATCTTGTTAAAATTTTCAATCATAATAAAATACTTTTTATTTATCCACTCAAGTTCGAATACATATTTTAAAACTCGTACTGGATGACACTTGATGTTAATACAGTTTTAAATTAATTAAATAATAACAAACAAAAATAATAATCCAACATCATATATAAAAAGGAAACTCGCTCGTTGTGTCCCTGTAGCGTAATGGATAGCGCGTTGGGCTTCTACTCTAGAGGTCATCGGTTCGAATCCCACCTGGGACGGCCCTTTTTCTGAGTATATGTTTTCATTCTAATGTACTATTTTATTGAAACAATTTAATTAAATTAATAAATAAATGGTAACCAAACAAAATAAAATAGTCTAACACCACATATATATAGAAAGGAAAATGGAAAATATATTTCAAGGAAAATCGCTTTCTATTTTGTCACTTGATGTTATGATTCTCTCACATATGTATATACATATTTATATTAATTGTAATTATTTAATAAAAAGTAACTAAAATAAAATTTTTCTTTGTTGACCTAAGTAGGAATTGACTTAATCTTTTTTTCATACTACTTGTTTATGAAGAGACCCGAAATATACAAGCGCAATGTTCTTATGTTCTGAAGCCTTTATTTTAAGTCAAGAGTGGTTTTTTTTCAGGTATAGAAGTTTAAGTTGGCATTACTTTCCTAGATGGCGACCGATTTAATAGCTGTCAAGTGATTTATTCTCAGTTTTTGGTTTGGCAATTCATCAAAACGATCATCAAGCAAGGCGTAGATTCGTCGAATGGGCCCAAAACGAGATTGCCGTTGTTCCCGAATTTCATAAGCGAATTTTGTTTAGCGATGAAGCACACTTCTGGTTGAATGGCTACGTCAACAAACAAAACTGCCGCATTTGGAGTGAAGCTAATCCACAAGTGTATGTCGAAACACCGTTGCATCCAGAAAAACTGACTGTTTGGTGCGCTTTATGGTTTGGTGGAATCCTTCTTCTAAAACGATGAAGGCCCCAACGTTACAGTCAATGGTGATCGGTATTGAGCCATGATTACTAACTTTTTCATTCCTGAATTGAACAATCATGATGTCCAGGAGCTGTGGTTCCAACAAGACGGCGCAACATGTCACACAGCTCGTGCCACAATCGATTTATTGAAAGACACGTTTGGTGACCGCCTAATTTCACGTTTTGGACCTGTGAATTGGCCTCCAAGATCTTGTGATTTAACAACGCTAGACTATTTTCTGTGGGGCTATGTAAAGTCATTGGTCTATGCGGATAAGCCACAAACGCTTGACCATTTGGAAGACAACATTCGCCGTGTTATTGCCGATATACGGCCACAAATGTTGGAAAAAGTCATCGAAAATTGGACGTCCAGATTTGACTACATCCGAGCCAGCCGTGGCAGTCCTATGCCAGAAATCATATTTAAAATGTAATGCCCCAAGATTATGTTTCGAATAAAAAAAAATTCATGTCAATCGAATAATACATCGTTGTTTTATTGCAATTTAAATTTCTATACCTCTAAAAAACACCCTTTATTATTCCAAGCCTTAGAAAAAATGGTATACTTTTAAAATTGCAACCTTTTTAGTTCATAAAGAATGACATTTCTTTTAAATAAACAGTATTTCTCTCTATATAAAAGTCTTATTTTTTTATGCTCAACTTTTTTTGTATTTTTAAAGCTGTCATTTTCATACCCGGCGTATAATGCGCAACCCTAAATTCCGATCTTGCTTTTTGAATTAAAAGTGCGCGTTATATACTCCGGATTTCACGGTAACAATTATCTTTTTTCCGATGCAGTTATTCCTTTGTCTCTATGTAATAATAATAAGCCCGTGAAATCAATTTAGATATCGTATTATTAGATATTAGCGTATAAAAATAACATCCATACATCGTTTCTTTCACTTCCGTACTGTCAGAATATTCCAATACACTTAATAAAAAAGACCAATGTTACGTACACGCGTAACAATTTATTGTTAATTTCGGCTTGCGGGTTACACGCAACTTTCATCACGACAGCATGTATCATTTTCATCCTTCAAGACTTCAATGAATACACAAAGAACTCATCTTATTTCTTATAATTTTTATGAATTCTCGCACGAAATCGACTTCAATCTTTTCCCAATCGTTTGACGTTAAAACTTGTTTTGATGTAGACTTTCCTCGACGCACACAGCTAACCTACTTCAAGTTGTCGAAGGCACTGAACTTCCTGCTAAAATTCATCTTCAGTTTCATCTGGCCGGAAGGCACCTTCTGACAATGTGAGGGACTATTTTTAGTGAAGCTTTTTCTTACTCTCCAATGGCGTTTCTTTTCGATGGAAAAAGTTCCATTCGAACATGGAAGAACACAAAAATAACTTTCGATGCTGCTAATTCGATCAGTCTCTTTTCTTTTTCTTCTTTTTTGCTTTCAGTGGTCCTTTTCGATTAATGGGCTGAAGGGAAAAGTTGTAAATATTATATGTCTGTCAGATTTTCTTTATTTAGATTATGCGGAGTGGTGTGTTAGATCTAAAAATTTTTTTAATTGGGTTATAAATAATTGTTTTATTCTCTGTGTGTTTTTCTTGATGCTAGTCGTAAAATTTCAAATGCATTCATGTTTAATGCTTGTATGAGGATTTTATGCATGTCTTCAGTGTAAAAATATGCCTCAGTTAAATTTGAGAAAAAGATAAAAGCTTATCGATACTATTAAAATATAATAGTTTCTAATGGAAAAAGTAAAATAGCAAAAATAAAATCCCATTATATTACACAATACAGGATTATTCATATTTCCCTCCCCGCGTTTCAAAGCGCTATATTTGAATAACTAAGACGAATACAACAAAAAAAGAACATTTGAAAGGATACAGAAACAATTCAAGTTCATTTATATAGTTTACGGGTGTTCTATGAGTGAAACCTTGGTTACAAGGGGTACATCAATACAGCAGTCCACTTTCTATTACACATTACTCAGCATCAGTGGCGCACACAAGGAGGGAAGCACCAAAGCCCTTGATTTTTTCCCGATTGATTATAATTCTAAGTATGTATTACGTAAAATTTAAGTGTTTGTCATTAATGATTAATTTTATTAAATAATGCTAATTATTTATTCAATAATTAGTTTTTTACTGTGTTTTGTTCCCGAAAATCGACAAAATCAAAAAGAGCAGGATATAAGAATGGTGAACTTTCGACCCCGGCCCCCTGAAAAGTTTTGAGTGTTATCCGAAAACATGGTCTTTTGCATAAGGACAATTCTTCGTACCCCCTTTGCCACGAGATGCAGCAGAACTGCCTGAAAGAATTACATGTGCTGTCAATTATGTTGATAGTACTATGGTGAGTAGAGTGTAACATGGAGACTGGACTGTGCATTGATGTATACCGTGTAACCAAGGTTTCACACATAGAGCATCTGTAAAGTATGTATATAAAACCTGAATTGTTTCTATATTCTTTCAAACGTTCTTTTTTTTTAATTGTATTCGTCTTGGTTTTTTTTAATATAACGCTTCGAAACCTCAGAGGGTATTATGAATAATCTTGTATAAAATTTGCAATTGTGCAATCTTTGTCGTAATTAGTAATAAAAGGAATAAATTCAACATAAACCTTACAAACGAAATTTATCTCGGTAATTTTAACGCAACAAAAGAATATGCATACTGTAACGGGTCTATCCGCGAACCTTCTTTTAATCCTCTTGGGGTAAAATGATTCTTTTTAACTGTAAGTTATGTTGAAAACGTTCCCTCGAAGAAGAAGACTTGATTTATTCAAATGAATTGTTCTATTTAAGCGTTGGCATTTAGGTACGCGATGATAGCCGACGGATAGTCGCTGGGTGGTCGATAGTTGATAATAAGAGATTAAAAGTGATTAAAATTGTGAACTAGATTTACGACCGGAGGTCGTATAATTGAGAAAGATATTTACAGTGAATCCTAGCGTAGAAGTCAAGAGTACTCCGAGAGCAAGTTAAATAAATTATACTTATTTGTTAGTAGCTTTAAGCCGTGCGATTGCTCCTCTAATTATTTACTAAGTGCATTTCCTATTTTTAGCGGTGTTGATTAAGAAAAAGGGAGAAATAAATTTGAGTTTTTTTTTTTTGAGATCTTTGCTCGAACCCCCTCCAAACACCAATAACCTCTAGTAGGTTTGTACAATATCAAATTTCATTAATGTAGGTCTGGTACTTCAAAAACGGATTTTTTTGTCTATATGCTCTAGAAACTCTCCGCTCTCCCTTAGGAGTCAATTTCTGTAAAATCCGTTTTTAGTTGATCTGTGTTCAACGCAAGAAACATGCCTGCTGAATTTCAAGTCTATAGGTCTAATAGTTTCAAAACGGGAATGTTTATCTCTAGCACCCCTTAAGCACTCGCAACCCCTTGGAGGTAGATTTTCAAAAAATCCGTTCTTAGCAGATCTATGCTGCAAAAAAAAGAACATGCTTACCAAAATTCAAGTTTGTAGGTCTAATAGTTCTGGCGATACCCTGATGAGTGTGTGAGTCACTTTTCTTCTTTATATATGTAGATAAATTATGTGCATTATACATACAATTTGTATTAATCATTTTAGTTTCGATGGCAATAATTGATTGATGCAATTTATAAAGAAATTAAAATATTCTATTGTGTTATTAATAATTCAGAATAAAAACTAATGAAAAACTTGTATTTGATATATAATCCACAAAATAAAATGAAATAAAAGTCGGCAAAAAATCTACGTGAGAAAGTAATTAAAAAATAAAAATAACGTTTGCTATTATTTTCATCATTTTATAAATTTTTACAAAAAATTAAAAAAAATTATTTTAAATGATTAATATATAAATTCTATAAAAAGGGTACTATAATTACATTTGAGTCCAATATTTTTTTAGATACGGTATATATAAATCAAATACACATCTAAATTAAAATCTTCATCCATTCTTAGAACACAATAATCTTAGCATGATATATAGATGTAACAAAAGAAATTAAAAGTAATCACAACACAGAATTATTCTTACAATCTCAGAAACATCACAGCCCGTGTTCTTAAATATAAGTTTATTAATAGGGGTGTAGGTGCAACGACTTATATTATGTGCATGAATACGGACCACCAATTCATTTTAGAGAGCGCAAACCTATTCTTCTGAAGATCTCTTTATCAGATGAAGATGATATAGAAAAGATTAAGACGTTTTATGATAATCAAATCTCTCAAAAAACTTCAAGGTGTTAATAAGATTATTGTTCATCTACCGTTTAAAGAAGGTATTCTGAGAAATATAATTATGCCCTTATCATTATTATCAAACACACTTGTATAACTGGGATATTGCGAAAAGAAGAGACAAGGTATTCTTTTTTTCTTTTTTTGAAAAAGGCTATTAGATAATTGGATAATCTTTTTAAAGAGGCCACTGATATCCATAACAAGCAATGGAACAGTGGGTGTTTTTCGACATCAATTGTATCTATATCTAGCATAAGTTCATTACAGAATGTAATACGGATGACTGAAAAGAATTCTTTGGTTAAATTTGTATTTAATTAATGTAAAAAGCAATTGTTATTTTGGAATTAGCGATGCTGTTAAGATCTTCGAATAGGTATCTAGTTATATAAAGGAGTTTCGCCGAAATTCTTTTTTCCTTCATTGTTAGCTAATATGTTCTTTTTTATAGATATATTTTTAAAGTTTTTATGTTTTTAATGACATAATGTTGGATAAATAATGATCAATTTAATTTTAAATAAGAAAAGAAGTATTTTCTTATATTGCAAAATTCTAATCCTAATAATATTAATAATACGAATATAAGTTTGCTTGTTTGTTACCCTTTCATGCCTAAGTCACTTAACTAATGCTTCTCAAACTTTCAATGCTTGCGACCCAATATTCAAACATAATTTTCATCGGGTCCCTCTCAATACAATAGCAATTTATTTAATTCAATAATCCGATACTTTGATGATAAAGCGACAATAGGATTTAAGTCTCTTAAGTTCCACCGGCGCATATAAACGTCTCGCTCAGCTAAAACGTTCTTTTCCCCGGACGTATATGTACGTCTGTCAAAAGCACGATCTTTTCTCTGTGCACTTCTAATGTTCCGCAGGCTTTAGAATATAATACAAGGACAATGTTTGCGAAGGATGTACTTATTTCAGAGAGGGTTTGCTTATTTTTATTCTTTCTCCCCCCCTCCTCCAAAAAACACACCACATAAGCACGCTTACGTGGAAAACGGTGACATTGGGAAGCGAATCGCATAACTTTTAATCGGCAGTGAAGGGATTCATTATAAACCGCACAAATTATCAAGATAAGTGTTAATTTTTGTATATAGTGACACAACCATGGTGGTAATCATTTACTTATTCTTAACTTAGCATTGTTAAATTAATTATGAAATACATTATGTAGTACTGATACTTTTATAAGTGTATTATATCAGTGTAAATGTGTATTCTATTTTTTATTATGCCAGAATGTATTTTTTGTTTGTTTGCTTTCAGTAAATTAGTAATTTTTTTTAAATACTCTTTTATTTTCGACTTTTCAATATGCTCACGCCCCCCTTGTAGAGTTATCACGCCCCCCAAGGGGGTGCACCCCACAGTTTGAGAAACGCTGCACTAAACCGGTTACAAAAATTCTTTCACCTATGGAAAGTTATATTATCAACGAGTAACATAGGGTATATTTTATCCCCGTACTCCTACGGGAACGGGAACTACACTGGTGTGCAAAAATTAAGGACGAAGTCGAAAAATTAGCATATCAGCTGAACGAAGAGGCAGAGCGAACAGAAAGACCAATCAGGAGATTAAGTAAGGTGATGCAACTGCGGTTGTTGCAACTAAGGTGCAACTGCGCAGATATGCAGGTAGACGTAATGGGGGAGTGTCTGGGTAGTATAAAGCATGTTGTCGGTGTAAGATCAGTATTTCTGGCAAAGAGATTGCACGCCGTATAGCAGTTAAAATCACACCGAGTTGCTGCCTCAGCTAGAAATGGCGAATAATCAATCTGTTAGACGACATCTGGATGCTTTTACCAGAGGTCGAATCATTGGGAAGTTGGAGGAAGGCCGCAGTGTGACAAGTGTGGCTGCAGAGTTCGGAATTGCTCACAGCATCGTTTCACGACTTTGGAGACAATTTCACACTACAGGAACAGCTATCCGGGGGTTCAGTAGTGGTCGTCCACGAGGAACCACACCCGCAGATGTCCGGTACATTGTCTTACAGGCCAGAAGAAACAGGCGGCAGACAGCGGGAGAAATCACTAGACACACGACACAGGCGACTGTACGACCGATATCGCGTTTTACCGTGGCCAGAAGACTGCACGGTGGTGATCTGTTTGCACGACGCCCTGTACGGTGTGTACCTTTAACGCCTGCCCATCGGAGAAGGCGTTCTCTGTGGTGCCGGGAACACCGGAATTGGAGAGACAATGAATGGGGACGAGTACTCTTTACAGATGAGAGCAGATTCAGTTTGAGTAGCGATTCTCATCGCATACTCATCTGGAGAGAGCGGGGAAGCCGCAATCATCCCTCGAACATCATTGAAAGGGACAGGTATGGAGGTCGCGGTGTTCTCGTTTGGGGAGGCATCATGCTTGGTAGTCGTACAGACCTTCACATCTTCGACGCAGGTTCAGTCAACGGGACCCGTTATTGTAACGAGATTCTTCTTCCATATGTGCGTCTTTTTAGAGGCGCTATGGGTCGGCAGTTCCCTTTTCATGAACGACAATGCACCATGTCATCGCACAGTAGCTGCCGAACAGCTCTTAGAGAGTGAGGATATTGAACGTATGGATTGGCTGGCACGATCTCCGGATCTCAATCCCATCGAGCATGTATGGGTTTCTAGGCAGATGCTTGGCAGCTCGTACCTTACCACCAGTAACGATTCGGGAGCTTCGATTGGCGCTACAAGACGAATGGGCAGCAATGCCTCAACAACTCATTGACACCCTCATTCTCAGCATGGGCAGACGCTGTGAAACATGCCTAGCAGTCAGGGGAGATCATATCCCCTACTAAAGACCGGATGTTTCTTGCTGGACACCCATCACAGGGATGTTTCGGCCTGCAGTCGCATTGCGCTCCATGCTACTTTTTCAATCAAGCTTCTTTTTATCCCTCTGATTTCTCTTTTAGTAAGTGTTGCTTACATATTACACCTGTCCTTACGTATTGGGCATCTTACGGTATTAAATGTGTTGGTTTGGAAAGATTTTGTACAAAGTTATATTATTGAAAAAACCGTCTCGTCCTTAATTTTTGCACACCAGTGTATGTAGGTATATATATATATATATATATATATATATATATATATATATATATATATATATATATATATATGTGTGTGTGTGTGTGTGTGTGTGTGTGTGTGGATAAAGGAGAAAAGCGACTCACTCATCACGCCGGACTTATTACACCTACAGACTTGAAATTTGGTATGCATGTTCTTCTCATGGAGTAGAGATCCGCTAAGAATGGAATTTGCGAAAATCAATCCCCAAGGGGCTTAAGGGGCGGTATAGATAAATATTCCCGTTTTTGAACTATTAGACCTATAAACTTAACATTTGGTAGGCACATTCCTTTCATGGAGTAAAGAATCGCTACACAACAGGTTTGGCAGTAGTTGACATCAAGAGGGGCAATGCAGCCGGTAAAGGGGTGCTATAGTTAAATGTTCCCCTTTTTGAAACATTCGACCAACCAACTTGAAATTTGGTAGGCACTTTCTTTTTATGGAGTAGAAAAAGAGTTTTGCGAAAATAAACCTTTAAGAAGAATTCCGAAACTTTAAAAAGGGTTATAAAATAGATAAAAAAAACTTCCTGATTTTGAACTGTTAGATCCACGTACTTGAAATTTGGTAAGCATGTTTCTTTTGATGAGTAGAGATCTTCTAAGAATTGATCTTAGGAAAATTGACCCGTGATTTAGGAGACTGCGTGGCTTACCGATAGGGAAAAATTCCATTGTTCAACTATTAGATTTAGACTTTAAATTTGGCATGCATGTTTATTTTGTTGAGCTAAAAAACATCTAAAAAGTTTTTGTGTTAATCCATTTTTGGGGAGGGGTTATGTGAGCGCAAAAGATAATTCGACTTCAATTTTGGAAATTCCTATTCTTTTTAAATCAAGAGGTGAGAGTTATAAGAATGTTTGCGATGCATTCAAACAGGTAAGCTGTATACATTCGAACAACATCATGAAATACCCAGAGAAGCGGGCAGGTAACGGCTAATAATAATATATTTTTGTATCGTGTTGGATTTTTTTTACAAAATCACTCAAAAGCTCTGCAGAGAACAATACCTCTTGAGATTCATGAATCCATATGCATAATCAGTATAGTTATCTTAATACAAAATGGAAATTTAATTTTTGTGTGATTATTTTAGGAAAAAGAACCGTGTGATGAAAATTTGAGGTTTATGTTTAGCTATAATAATATAAAAATAAATTTCCATTGCACTCATTTTTTTTTAATTTTCTTGATATTTTAAAAGAAAAATATTCGTGTAATCTTCCTGACCCCCGATTTCCTTTTTACATTTTATGAGACTTTATTTTATAAAATTTTGGAATACTTTTAATAATAATGTTCCGCTTTTAGGATTGAAATTCCCACACACTTTTCTTATAAAAATTAAATTCAGAACAAATATACGAAAACATTTAGTGCTAGATCGAGGAGCACATTTTGAAATACACTCTTTAAATTATATTTGGGGGACATGTCACAAAATGAAATCAAATTAATACTTTCCTGGAGTCACAATGAGCAAGAATTACTTTTTAAACCACTCTTTTTGTGAAAAACAATTTTAACAAGATAAGCTACGTCATCTTTTGAAAATAAACAAAATTGTCTCCCAAATATTGTATATTATTAAGGCTAGCATTTTTTTTATAAGAAAACCACAATTTTCCGATCTTTATGTATTAGAATATACGGGTCCATTATTAAAGATAATGATTTTTTTTAAAAAAAAAACTTATTCTAAAATATAGAGAAATCTCTCTTGTCTCATATGCACAGACAAGAAAGCTTCTTGACAATAAGGTTCTGGACGTTTGATTGACAGTAATCTCTGAATACCGTGAATTAAAGCTACAGGAAGTAAAAATTATAAAAGGGAATTTTGTAAAGTGAACAAATTAGGTCCACCTCTGACCGACACTAATTCTTCAACCAGTTTGTGAAAAAAGCGCATCGCCTTTTATAAAATAAGAAACAGTATTCACTTTGGTATTTATTATAATAGTCTTTGTTTAGGTTTATTTTTTTCTTTCCATCTGAAATTCCAAAGATTTTATGCACAATAGAAGACTGAATTTAAAGGAATTAAGTTTTAGGATTAAAACTGTGTCGATAATTAATATTAATGGTTAAAATTTTATTAAAAAAAGCTTATGTTTTAATATTTATAGCTATAAATATTGAAATTATATTTACCCTGTGGAACAGGGGTTCTCAACCTTTTTTTTCTGCTGGCCCGCATACATATGTCAGCCATTTCACGCGGGCCGCACACATATGTTAGCTATTTCAAGCGGGCCGCACACATATGTTAGCCATTTCACGCGGGCCGCACACATATGTTAGCTATTTCAAGCGGGCTGCAATATGAGGTTAAACGAAAGAGGGGGAGGGGATTCTTTAAGACCAAGATAACATTGGAAATTTAAATGTAGAAAATTGATCAAAATATTATATAACTCCTGTTTTGCTTCTTTTAATTATTTTTTTTTAAAAATTTTTGTCACTAACATTAAATTAAAAGAATTTAAGAAACGCTCCTTCACAATCTCTTCTTCAGTATACGGTTTCATATGATTACCAATGGTATAACAAACTTCATAAGATGTCTTTGTTACCGCTGTTATATTACCTACTTTGTTGCTGTAGTAAAAAATATTCAACAAAGCCTATTTACATCTCTTGAAAAAGATATCAGAGGAAAAATGTCATTGAATGATTCATTTTTACTGGTATATTTTAAATATTTACATCATTTTCGTGACAAATCAAACTAGTACGGATTCATGTTTGTTTTTCACTATAAAAGAGTCAACTTCGAAATTGTTCGAATATTTTTCGTTTGCAAGGTATGAAAGATTGTTAATACTAGATTGCCCAAAGGAAGTCATTTTGATAGCTTTTTAATTTCAATTAGAAAAAAAAATTATAAATATAATGAACAATTTCTTAAAACTTTTTAGAATATATTTTTTTCCCAAGTGAAGAAATTTTTTTTATTGTTGATATTCACTAATAACTTGTTATATGACAGTAAATAATATAAAAAATATTAAAAATTAATTTTTAACAAATTTCTTTACACATTAATCATTCTTTCACAATGCAGTCATTTTGACTACTTTTGGCCAATACAGGTATATACTAAGTTTCAGTTTATCTAGAGTTAAAAATTAGTTCTACCCATAAAATTGTCACTACTCTACTGTTGTCTGTTATCACTAATCGTGACTGTTACAAACAAAAAAAGAATATAAATTCGCAGCCGTACGACTCAGCAAAAAAGCAAAATTAATGTATTTGATTTCTTGTCAAAGGATTTCTCCCCAAATTTTTAATTCATTGTTCTTAAATAAGTGAATTTCTCAGAGCAATAGGTCAAGGCCGGGCCACTTTAAAAGGCTCGGTGGGCCGTAGGTTGAGGATCGTGGCTGTGGAGTCCTGGAAGTTAAAGATTGAATTAAAAGGGGTAATTTCGTGGGGGGACTACTTCGAAGAATATATCTCAAAACAATATTTAAAGTAGACCAACAAGTTACAGGCACTTCATGTAAAGGCAATTAAAAAAAGTATTGCATTTATTATTAAAAAATTTTAATCTAATTTTTAAAATATACTATTATTTTCTAAAAATTCACATTATTTTCAGAGTTACAACCAATTGAAATAATTACCGGCGTTTTTTTCTTAAAACTACTCCCCTCTGATGTCGTAAAACATGGATATAAACCCACTTCTAAATTATATATTTCAAAAACTCTAGTTGAGCTTCAGTACAGAGGTCTGAGGCAAAATATTATTATATTAGAAGCCTTTTTTCATAAAAGGCGAATATTTTGAAAATAGTCATTTTATGTTAATTTTTTATCAAAATATTGTACTTAAATAATTTTTTATTGTAATATACTATTCTTAAAACAATTTTATTAGGCTGGGGGAAAAGAAATCCATTACTTTGCATGAAATTCAAGACTTTATTTAAAATATTCGGATCGTCCGATTTAGTTCAAAATGTACCGTTTTATTGTATAATTTGTTGCCATTTTAAAGGTAGCTTCATAATGCCTCTATTATAGAGGTCTTGGTCAATTATTGGCAAAAACCTCTAGTAATCGATCTGCACAATCTTCTCTTGAATCCAATTTCTTATCACTCAGGAAGTTTTGCAATGCGAGAAAAAGATGGTAATCGCTTGGTGCCAGGTCCTGACTATATGGTGGATGCATTAAAACTTCCCAAACAAGCTCCCAGAGTTTCTGGTGAGTCACTACAGACATGTGTGGCTTGACGTTGTCCTGATGGAACACAACACTTCTTCTGTTGGCCAATTCTGGACGCTTCTAGTCAATCGCTGGCTTCAATAGGTCCAGTTGTTGACAATAGAGATCTGAGTTTAGTGTTTGGTCATACAAAAGCAACTCATAATAAATTATTTCTTTTCAGTCTCACCAAATGCACAGTAGAACCTTCTTGGCTGTTAGTCCTGGTTTGGCCACCGTTTGAGCTACTTCACCGCGCTTTGACCACGATCGTTTTCGCACAATATTGTAGTATGCGACCTATTTCTCATCCCCATTCACCATCCGTTTAAGAAATGGGTCGATTTCATTGCGTTTGGTCAAGGCTTCGCAGATGGAAATTCGATCCATCATGTTTTGTTTTTGGTGTTAATTAGTGTGTCCCCCAAACATCGAGCTTCTTTTCGAATCAAACTTGGCGCAAATGGCTTAAAACTATTTTATGGTTGATCTTTAGTTCTTAGGTGATGCTACGACTACTAACATGCCGGTCAACTTCGATTATTTCTGTGATTTTATCGACATTTTCGACGACGGGCATGCCTGTGCGAGGTGCATCTTTAACAACAAAAATGCCTGAATGGAATCGTCGAAACCAAAATTGCACGTAATTAGCTGTTACAGTATAGGCATCATAAACGCCATGCACAATTTCAGTCGCCTGGCTTGCATTTTTGCCTTTATCAAAGAAAAACTGTAAAATGTACAGTTTTCTCTTTGTTGACTTCCATTTTTAACACCCTGTGACTCACAACTGAACCAAACAAAAAAAGGACAAAAGAATTTTTTAGTGTGAACTCTCACCTTGACAACGAGCATAAACTTGAAATTGTTTGATCGATACTTCAGGGGATATGGACACTACAGCCATCTACCGAAAAAATAATGAATTTCTCTTTCGCCAACCTAATATATATATATTTCCTAATCTAAGTGACGCTAAATATCATAAATATTATCCATTTATACGCTTTTGCACAAAATCACGGTTCCGAACGTAGTCGGATACCTTAATAATATTTATTTGTGATTCACAAATGTCACCTATATATATATATATATATATATATATATATATATATATATATATATATATATATATATATATATATATATATATATATATATATATATATATATATATATCCACGCATTATATTTAGTTACTGGAATATGTGCTTGCTTTTGTTCAAACAAACTTTCGAAGTCTAGGTTAAATGCAATCACATTTCATTTTCTGAGTTTAATTTGTTTTTATACTTTGTTTTTGTAGTCATTTATGTTGAGAAATATATTTCACTTAAACACAATATTCTGAACGGCATTGCAATGTTTATAGCTGTGTGAGAAATTCCGTGAATTCGGCATGAATTTGCAACCTAAAATTTAGAAGCTGTCCTTGCTTAAATTTAGATTTTAGCATCAAATTGTGTTGGGATGTTGTTCATTTTCCTTCATTATATGTGTTATTTTCCACGAATGTAAAAAGCTGCTTTTTTCATTAGAAAACTATTTATAGTTTTGCAAGACATTGTGCTACTTAACGAGTATAAAATTATCCCGAGGAACCCGAGATAGTAAACAATAGAATATTCACAATTTAGTAGGAAGTATGTATATTAAGATAAAACGTTTTAATATATTATATATTCTTTTGTTATATTATAATAAAAATTTAAAAAGTGTTGCAAAATAAAGTTATAATATATAAATAAAATTTTCAGTTTTAATTAATAGGATGAGCTTTAGATACCTGTAACTATACAAAATTCATAAAGATCTTGAATCCAATTGGCATACATATTCATTTCTTCTCGATTTTTTTTGTTCTGACTCGTGGAACCCCTGGGTTCCGCGGAACTGAGTTTGAAGACCACTGCTCTTTGTAACAATTATTTATTAATTTACATTTGGTTACACAAACACGACATATATCGTTAACAAAAACAACAGGCAAATAACATGGGTGGTTTTTCTTACTCATCGCATTCTCTCCTCACACGATCTTTACTGAAGATGAGTGGTAGCTAGAGGATGCTCCTGCTGGTTGGGGCAGTAAATTACATTTATTATAACAAGAGTGTTTACAACCGTACGTTTATCAATCAATCATTCTTAAGTAAATATGAGTTGACTAAATCATGCTTAGAAAATAATATATATTTTTAATAATTGTTATCAAGACAAAAATAATAATAACCCTTATTTTTTATGTGATTGAAACCCTTTGTAAAAATGTAACCTTATTTTAAAAACTTCATTTTGCTATATGTTCATCTTAAACAGTGCCAATAAAAATAAATAAATAACCACTGACTGAAAACATTTTGAATATATGTTTCAAAACTGATACTTTTGAGAAAAGCAATGCAATATTTTATTATGTAAAATGATTTAATTATTTAAAAGGAAAAAACAATTATAAGAATTCTAAAACTATGATCATAATTCTTATATGACTAATCGTGACTCCATGTAATCGATATTGTTAAAAATAAAAACTCATCCCTCTCAAATTATAAAAAATAAACATATAAAAAAAATTGTAAAAATTTCGTTAAAGATGAATCTATTCTTAATACTTAAAAAATAGAAGGAAAAACTGTGATAAATTAGGATTTTTTTTTTTAAAAAAGGGATTCAGTCTTTTTGGGCCCACCCACAAACTCACGTGCGCACACTCGCACGAACATAAATGCAGCAGTTATAATCGATATTTGCAAATTGGTAAAAACTTCATAAGATCAGTAAATTTTGGCATCAACAAAAGATCTTTCATTCATAGCTTTGTAACGCACTTTCCATTTATGCACTGTTTCCAAAAATTAAATTATCCTCACAAATGAAGATATTGTCCTAATTTATGTTATAGACTGAGATAATTTAATAATAATAACTTAGACTGTTCCATTCAAACAAACTCTTACAAAAAATTACTTTTAAAGTTTTTTGATTTTTCTCCATGCAAGTTTGCATTTTATTGTTCGTAAAGAGAAAACATCTAAACTTTTTAAAACAATTTTACTGCAATAATTTTTTTTTGTTTTTATTAATACGCAAAATATATTTTTAGGGAAAAGAACCACCACAATGTATTGTTTTACCGCCATTTGCCTTTTCGAGAATAATGTCAAAGAACAAATGCATAACCCCAAAATGGAACACGCATGTGTTTCCTGATAAACACCTCCCACAGAGTAATCTTTCTCATTAGGGCTATTTTGCACCCATCTGTGCAAATTCTAGACCGGAACTTAATATTGTGTTCTGCATCAGTTTGTTTCCTGCATCAGTTTGCAATAAAGAGTTTTGTTTGCGCTTGGAGAATCGCGATAGAGCTAAACTTTGATTTATTCACAGAAAAAAGTAAATGCTGACCTTGTTCTAAACGTCAGATTATTTCTCGCCTTGTTCGTTTTGCCTTTTTTCTTTGACCCGCAAATGTTATACGAAGTCTTAGGAAGCATTGAAACTTTGCTAAACAAGAAACAGATTTCAATCGAGAATGTATTCCGTTTACTTGATCTACTAATACAATAGAAATATATGGATGTTATTTTTATTTTTTTGGAAGTCTTTGAGGAAAGGATTTACGGAACGTTTTTCTTTCATTGCTTCAAGTCATGGGCAATTCAGGTCTACATATTAATCATGTGTATAATCACGTGGAAATTCTGCTATATGAAGAGCGATCCATGTAAAATTGTTTAAAAGGCATGTAATATTATATTGAGATAGACTAAACAAAGATATTTATTCATTCAATAAAAATAAATTGTTAAAAATTTGAGAAATATTTGAATGCAGTAGAATAATATTAAAAAATAGAAAAGTTCCATCAACGCAGATTTCTTAAGATTAAAAGTTTCTTAAATTATACCACCGACCAATTTTCGTTTTGTCAAAAGAAATCGCCAAATGGCACTACATGCAGCCAATAGTGGAAATCATTCCCAAGCACGATCGAACACAGTAATAATAACGATGACAACCTTTGGCGACATTTTTTGATGTGGCGAAAATGGTCGGCAGTTTAATATGCAAGTGCCAAGTAAAATTCATCATTTAACATTACAGAAAAATATCTGCGAAAATTCAATACAATACAAATATATAACTAAAATGGATTTAAAATCTTAAAATTCCAAAAAATATAGAACTGTAAAATAAGAAAGAAGCCAGTGGCTGGAAGGTAGCGAATTGTACTTCCGCGCCACAAGTTCGGGGTTCAAATCCCGGGTTGGGCAAGGTCGACTCAACCTTTTATCCCTTCAGTGGGTCGATAAATGAGTACAAAGCTTGCTTGGGAACTAAACACTGGGGGTTCTGGGTCAGACTGACCACCTGATTGAAACATCTGCTCATGCACCTCAGCTCCCGGGTTCACGAAAACTGAGATAAGCACAGTAGGCCTTGGCCCTCATGGGCTGTTGCGCACCTGAGTTTAGTTTTTATCTCAGAATAAGAAAGAATCATTTTATAAAATTCATTCATTTTGTACTTGAAATTAGCCATTATTTGGATTATAAAGGAAACATTCCGTTTGTATAGATTCAATCTTAAAAATATGCATAATTTTTAATTTAAAAATTTAACATTTTATTTAAATATTAAATTGTTAAAATTTAAATTGAGGTATGAAAAAGGCGATGGCTTAGTTATAAATCTGTTTCATCGAAAAAAAATTAAGCCACATCAGTATCCGGTAAAAATTAAATTTTGAAAAACGTATTGCTCAACATAATTTATCATAGAGAACCTACTAAAATATTTAACTAATACCCACATTAAAGTGCATAACCATTCATTTACAAAGCTATTTATTTTTTGAGAAGGGGAAATGTCAAATGTCAGAAACTGTCATCAAATAAGAAATTACAATAGAAAAACAAACGAAATAAGAGGAATTGCAGGTTCAAAATAAATGTCATCCACGAGCTAGCCTTATTCATGTTTTACAGATGTTTTGTGTATCGATATTGTAGGAGTGGGAAGGCCCATTGACACCAGCTAAGGGGAATGGGTAGTTTCCCTCCCCTTGGAATGTGGAATGGCAAGTGGCAAGCATTCGGTCTTTGGGTACGACGGAGTGAAGTCATGTCGAACGTTGCTAACTGTATAATAACCGTTTTCTTTAAATCTTTTTTTTAATAAACCCTAATTTTTAAAAATTAGATGCCAGGTTCTTAATTGTTTCCGTGCCCATTGATTAGAAACAAACTTTACTGGCGCAGCCGGTAGGATCGAGTCTTAGTGAAAAACCCCACAGGAAGAACGTTCCAGAAATTTCGAGTTTCCTGGATTCCCGCGTGGAAATGAATCAGGTAAGAGTTTTTGCTTGCAACTCCTGTAATGTAAGACGAGAGAAATTTATAAAATTATACTGTTTAATATCCATTTATTAAGAGAATTTTGATTTTATTTTTGTATACGTCAGTGTACGTTTTTTTTTGCTCTGCATATCCATGCAGTTGTAACTTGTTGAACGCCAGTTCAATTTTGAATTAATTATATACATCAGTATATATATTTTATTATTCTTGTTCCATATCAATGGAAAGTAAGTTTTAGAACATCCGTTCTAAAAAATTAAGAAGCTTCAAAATCATTAATTCTCTCAGTATATTATTTTATTGCATATCCATGCAGTTATTTATAAAATTTTGAACGCCAGTTCAAATTTCAGTTATTATATATCAGTATATTTTTTATTATTTCTTGTTCCATATCAATGGAAAGTAAGTTTTAGAACATCAGTTCTATGAATTAAGGAAAACTTCAAAATCATTAATTCTCAGTATATTATTTTATTGCATATCCATGCAGTTATAAAAATTTTTGAACGCCAGTTCAATTGGGAATTATTATATACATCAGTATATATTTTTTTTTTATTGTTCCATATAAATGGAAAGTGTTTTTAGAACATCAGTTCTATAAATTAAGGAAAGATTGTATGTTTTTTTTTTTTTCTTTATGATATTTATTTATTTTGTAATGTACACAGTAATAAATTCACGTCAGTGAATAGCAATTGGGTTTGTTTAAAAAATTAATGTTAAAGAATAATACTTATCTCATGTCAATGAAATTATTTTGTGCTTATGTACGCTTAGTATTTTTCGATTAATGTCAAAAAAAATATATTATCAGTTAAATTGGAGAAAAACTACCGAATATATTTTGTAGTGTTCTATTATTCCAGCCAGGAATAGATTAAGTGGTGCATGTCGGTTATATTTTAAGTGATTATATTGTGTATATCAGAAATAGGTTAGGAGATTATTGTGTGTCAATGATATTTTAAGTGATTATTGTGTGTCAGTAATATTTTAAGTGATTATTGTGTGTCAGCAATAATTTAAGTGATTATTGTGTGTCAGTAATATTTTAGGTGATTATTAAATATCGGCAATATATTAAGTGATTCGTGTGTATCAGTAATATTTCAAGTGATTCTTGTGTATTAGTAATATTTTAAGTGATTATTGTGTATAGGTAATATTTTAAGTGATTATTGTGTATCAATAATATTTTTTAAGTGATTATTGAATAATCAGTAATATATTAAGTTCTATTTATAGAGTATTAAGTACACTTTTTTTGGGATATTGTGAAACACATGACTATTATTTTGTTTTCTTCCCAGTTCATCGAGTATTGAGTTAGCATAGCGGACGTTGTTTGTAGGTGTTTTAATGAAAGATATATGTGTGGTACTTATAATTTTTGCAATTCCTTTTAGTGTTATTTTCGTCCTATTATTGGTTAGTTTGAGTATATTTTAAGAGAAAAAATTTTTCGAAATGGCATTTTTAGGGAAGGCTAAAAAGCAAGATTTAGTTTTGTTGGCTGAGGAGTTGGGTCAGAAGGTATCAGATAAAATGACGAATATAGAGCTAAGGAATATCATAATCGGTAGCAAAGATTACGAAGAAGAGTTCGTTAGAGATCAGTTATCTGTTATTTTAGAGGAACGCCTTGAAAGGGAAAGTAAGGAGAAAATCCAGCAACAACGCGAATTCGAGTTAGAGAAAATGCGCTTGGAAATCGAAAGATCGCGATTCGATCCTGAAAATTTAAGCCCGCTTAAAACAAGTGTTAGTGATTTAATTAAAATCATTCCGAATTTCGACATAAGGGATGGAGATATCGTTCTTTTCCTTACCCTGTTTGAGAGACAAGCGAAACGTATTGGAGTAGAGAAAACGAATTGGGTATCGGCTCTTTTGGCACGCATGCCGCCCGATATTACTCAGCTAATAGCCAGAGAGTCAGAAGATAAATTTGACAACTATGACTACATAAAAGGAGTGTTATTAAAAGGTTCAAGATGAGCCCAGAGACCTTCAGGCAAAAATTCATGAAACATCAGCGCATACCTGCTAGATCTTGGCGTGATTTTTGTGTTCGAAATTACGAGTTACTTCGAAGAATGGCTCGATGGAATGGAAGTAAGGGATTTCAAATCATTGAAAGATTTAATAATAACTGATCAGCTCAAAAAACGCGTGCCGGGAGATAAGAGAGCATTTCGTGGATGAATGGGCCAAATTTTATGAACCATCTGTTTTGGCAGATAAATTGGACGGCTACGAAAGTGTTCGGTCGAGTGTCAAGAAAACGAGTCAACCTGAAATGTCCCTCAGCAATACGTCAGATTCACGATCTAATATTAAAAAAGAACATGCAATAATTAAAAATGATATTCAGAGTCAAAGGTATAAATTGCCCTTCAAACAAGAACCTAAACAGCCAACATTTAAACCTACTTGCTATTCGTGTGGAAGAGTTGGGCATACCTCGAGGGTGTGTCATGCTAAAAATCATAAGAAAACCTCCCCTACTCGCCAGATCAATGCTGTGGAGACCAATGAACGTTTTCAAGAACAATCATCTGCAATTTTAACGGCTAAGGTTGCGATTCCGGTATATTCCCTGCCAAGGAGAACGAGAAAATAGACGAGTTACAGTTTGTCCACATTAAGTGTGGGAATGAAATTCTGAAGGCTGTCATCGACACAGGTGCCCAGATATCCGTGGTAAGAGCAGATGTCGTCGAGGGACAGAGCGTCGATAGTGGAGGGACAATCAAATAATGTCGGCGTTTGGGGAACGTGAAGTAACCGAATTGAAGATTTTCAACCTGAAAATCGACGACTCCAGACACGGGGTAGTACCCATTATGTGTGCAGTTTCTAAAAGGCTAGTTAACGACATGTTAGTCTGTTCGTCTGCTTATGAAGCGCTGTTAGAGAACGTGCAGTTTATTCACAACCCCGCAAACTTCTACGTATCTTCAAGGGCAGTTGAAGGTATTACTGCAGATGATCCGAAATCAATTTCCAGCCAAGAAATGACCCGAGAAACTTACCCCTCTGAAATTTACATACAGGCTGTGAGCAAAGCAAATGAGGAAGAACAACTTTCGGAGGGAAGGGAAACGCGTAGTACATTCATAAAAATGCAAAGGGAAGATGACACATTAAAGAAACTCTGGAGTCTTGCAGAACAACAAAAGAACTCAGTAAAAATACATAACGGAATATTGGTACACTCTGAATATATTTGTGGAGAGAACATCGATCAGGTAGTACTACCACAATGTAAAAGAGAAGAAGTACTCAAATGGCGCATGACGTCCCTCTTGGTGGACATCTGGGGGAGCAGAAAACTAGGCAAAGAATAAAGTACTCATTTTATTGGCCGACAATAAAACAAGATGTCAAACGGTTTTGTGAAAGTTGTAAGATCTGTCAGCTTCGGAAGCCTATCACTTACAGAGATCGGGTTCCAATACAACCATTGGTCAGACCCGAAATACCCTTTGAAGTATGGAGTGTGGACTGTATTGGGCCGTTGGAACCTCCTTCGAGAAGGAACCATCATTTTATTATTTGCGCAGTTGATTTATGCACGAGATGGGCAGAGCCATACCTGTCAAGGAAATAAGCGCCAAGACTACGTGCAACGTCCTTCTGAAAATTTTCACACAAACAGGTTTTCCGAAAATGATCTGTTCTGACCAAGGAACTAATTTCACCTCAAAACTTTCTGAAATGTTTCTGAGTGTTATGGGGGTTTCACCACGTTTTTCTACTCAGGGCATCCTGAAAGTATGGGTGCCGTGGAAAGGTGGAACCGCACGTTGAAGGACATGTTAAGTAAGAATGTTCAAGAACATGGGTCCGATTGGGATCTCCATCTTCCCTTGTTGTTATTCGCATATAGGGAAATACCCACAGTACAACAGGCATGTCGCCATTCCAATTAGTATACGGACGTTTGCCTTCGGGACCCATATCTCTTCTCAAGGAAGTGTGGGTAGGAGAAAGAAACATCCCAACTACTCTCTCCCGTTCAGTGGAAAAATATCTGGAAGACTTAATAGAAAAGCTAAGAAAGGCTCATGAAATAGCAGCTGAGACGGCGGAAGCGACTCAAAATAATTACGCATCATACTATAATTTACGATCCAGGAAAAGCAATTCAAGGTAGGAGATAAAGTTCTGGTACTACTTCCGTCTTCTACTCATAAATTGATGAAAACATGGATAGGTCCAGCTACGATAATTGAAATAACTAGACCGTATTCCGCGAAAGTTGAATTAGATGATGGGGGCATAAAGAGAGTTACACTTCAATAAATTACGTCCTTACATAGCAAGAGTGGGACAAGTTGGCTTGATCTTCGATCAAGACTCAGATTTCGGGGACCTTCATTATGCTCCAACAGATATGGCTGTATCATCTATGGGGATGTTACGGATCACATAAGCAGTGATTGCCAAGAATTAGATGATGTTCAGCGACTGGAATTATTGAATACTCTTGGAAAATTCTCCAGTTTGTTTAGTTCACTTCCTGGCTTAGCAAAAGTAAAGGGACATAATTTAAAACTGAAACCGGATTTCACCCCAAAAAGATGCACCCTTACCGCATACCTATTGCTTTGCAGCAAGAAGTCGATCGTCAGATCAATGAGTTACTGCACCTCAAACTCATCGAACCGAGTGAAAGTGAATGGGCGCATCAATTGTTTGTGTATCCAAAAAGAACGGAAGTATCAGACTATGTGTTGACTACAGACATTTGAATAGTTTCACTATTGCAGACGCATACCCTATGCAAAATGCAAAGGATCTTCTGTTTGAAGTGGGCCAAGCTAATTATATAACCGTTCTAGACCTAACAAAGGGCTACTGGCAGATTCCAATGGCAGAGGAGGCAAAGCCTTACACAGCCTTTGTGACTCATCATGGTCATTACCAATTTTGTGTTATGCCCTTCGGGATGAAGAACGCCGGGAGTACCTTTCAAAAAGTTATGGATCAGGTGCTAGTGAAACACCGGGCATATTGTCGATCATATATCGACGATGTAGCAGTTTTCTCCAAAACATGGGAACAGCACATGAAACATCTGTGTGTAGTATTTCAAACGATTCAAAAGGTCGGGTTCACGATTAACCTTAAAAAGTGCAATTTCGCAAGAAGACGTGTGAAGTTTTTAGGGCACGTTGTTGGTTCAGGGCAACATTCCCCAGATCCCGGAAAGGTTGAATCAATCAAAAATATATCTGTACCAACAACGAAGAAAGAAATACGAAGTTTCCTGGGTTTAACTAGCTACTATCGGGAATATATCCCAAACTTTGCTTCTTTAGTCTTGCCATTAACAGAACTGACAAGGAACCGAGTTCCGAATATAATCCTTGGAATGAAGTTGCCGAACAAGCTTTTACAAAATTAAAGGCACAACTGGTAAAAGCACCATCTTTGTACACACCTGATCTATCAAAACCTTACCAACTATACACGGATGCTTCAGCGACTGCAATCGGCGCTTGTTTGTCTCAAAACGATGAAAAGGGTAAAGAGAACCCAATTGCATTTTTCAGTAAGAAACTGACCGAAACTCAAACTCGGTGGGCAACCATAGAGCGTGAGGCTTATGCCGTTATAGAGGCATTGAAGCGCTTCGATAGCTGGATTTTCGGGGCCGAAATTGAGGTGATATCAGATCACAACCCTCTGACGTACCTAACCTTAACAACTCCTCAAAGTGCCAAACTAACTCGATGGGCATTAGCCCTCCAAAGATATAATATTGCTATTTCATACAGGAAGGGCGTTAAACATGGAAATGCTGATGCATTATCCCGGTTGCCTATTCCCGTTAGTTAAATAAGATTCGAGCCAGATGATCGCTTGACATTTTTTTTGTATGTGTAGTAATTTCTGGAACTGCTAAAGATGAAAATTTTGGCTTTTATGATATATTTTTGGTAACTTCTTTTATATTTTAATATTTTTTTTTTTGAGTATTATTGTGTTAAAACTTGTACGGATATTAATTTTCTAGCATATTAATGTGATTTGTAAATCTATTTTTTGGGAGTTGTATTAGCAAAAGCTCTTTTTACATGATACCTGAAAAAAATTTCTCTCGTTATCTTGTTTCTTGCCATGTATGTGTGTATGTGTTTTTTTATAGTTTCTTTTCAGCTTCATCGTCCTGGAATGACGGATGAGCTTTTAAGGGGAGGTGTAGGAGTGGGAAGGCCCATTGACACCAGCTAAGGGGAATGGGTAGTTTCCCCTCCCCTTGAATGTGGAATGGCAAGTGGCAAGCATTCGGTCTTTGGGTACGACGGAGTGAAGTCATGTCCGAACGTTGCTAACTGTACACAATTGTTTTCCTTAAATGTTTTTTTTAATAAACCCTAATTTTTAAAAATTAGATGCCAGGTTCTTAATTGTTTCCGTGCCCATTGATTAGAAACAAACTTTACTGATATGAAAGAAAAAAATATACATAAAACTATTAGTTCATTCATCATTTATTTGATCTTGAAAGTGGAGGAAAACACACATGCAGCTGTTTAATAAAGAAAAATAGTTGAGTTGACCTTTTTCGGTATTCATATGTCAGGCAGACATGAATAAAGCATTTACTAAGAGTTGGCATGAGCAAATAATTCAGAATACATTATAGATTGAATATAGCGAAGCAAATTTTCTTTGTTAAATAGAAAAGGAAGGGTATAAAAAAATCCGAAATCAGTTTTAAAATAAGAAATTTTACAGAAATTGATCTTTTTTAGTACATTTTTTTAAATGGGTGTTTATATTGTTAATGCAAAAGGAAAATGCTCTCTATTGCTTATTTTTTATTTATCAATTTACATATACGCATTATAGCAAGTATTTACAGAAAAGCGTTTCTCACATAAGAATAATGCTAAATATAAGAATACAATTATACTTCCGATATAGGTCTAATTCTACAAAATGTAATCTTTAAAAAATTGAATAAAATAGCAATATTAGAAAATTTCACGAAATACAGAATATCAGGTTTCCATACACACAAATGTCCATTTTAAAAAATTGCATATGAGCACATTTTATAATTAATATATATATTCTTAGTTACTACTTAAAATAAAATTTTTTTCATGCACAAAAATTCTAAGTTCTAAAAGTGTTACAAAATAATAATAGATTAACGCTTGAAAAAAATTGAATGAGAAAAAAATGGAATATTAAAATGAAAAGGTTTTAGATAACCAATTTTCTTTTATTGAATACGTGTTTTTAATTATATAAAATAACTCATTATTTGTTGTTTTTAATAGCTGTATAAAATACCCGATAAATAATCTCAGCCTTAAACTTAAATATACCCTTTTAAAATTTTATTCGATAATATATTATAAAATGAAATACTTATTTATATATAATGAATATTTAACAAATATCTTCAAAAATAATAGTTGTAAAAGTCTTATTTTCAAGAGAAAATCAACCTCTAAAATTATTAATAGTTGGTTTAGTCAATCCAAATGATAAATCCACAACAATAACAGCGTATTTCAGGAAAATCAAAATACAGCGTCAATAAAATTAACATATTTTCATCGCCATATAACTATGCATGAAAGACATACATTGCATTCTAAGTAATAAAATTTCTTCATTTACTCTTTTATATTATATATAAGCCAGAATTAATAAAAGCAGATTCAATACTCATTGAATTTTGACTTAACGCGTCTCTATTTGCATTTTCTCCTTAATATAGATATATAAATAGACATAAATCACGAAGGTCAAATAATGAGCATCACTTCCCCATAATTAAAGAAACTTAATCGATTCAATGGTCCAGACACATGATTATGACAACCAATCCCTTCTTAAAATAACTTTCAATAGCACACGCCGAACAAGAACAAGCGAGTCTTTTGAAAACTAAACCAGAGATCAACTTAGAGGTCAAAACCGATAAGTTTGAATAAATCGACTTATGTTCCAATTGGAGGGTGCAGCGGTTATTACCTGCATAATCTCTCTGGTCTTCAAAACAAGGAATGAAGAAAAGATCGAATAATTGCGATGAATAAAAACATCAAAAGTAAAACGTGTTCAACATTGAAAACTAGGCTTGTCATGTCAAAGCACTCTGTGTGCTGAGGGTAGAAAAGAGATGATTTGTGATAAATTAGATTATGTATGGGTAATAAAAATAAAAGAAAATTTTGAATGTTAAGTTATTGTTACTGGAACGAAAAATGAAATGTTTTCGAATTCTCGGCAGTTGTCTTGTGTTTTGATGCTTCAAATTGACATGTTTTTCTCCTAAGGTGTTCTATATAATTCCAATACAAATTTAAGAAGGTTGAAGTTTTAAAAAAGTACACTTATTTAATAGCTTCAAAAAATACCCTTTCTTTTTTTAAATCTGAAGCTTTTCTTACAAATTTTAAGAATTATATTTTTGTTTATTTATCGTAGAAGCATTTATCACTTTTTTTTGTAGCTATCGTACCTATTTTAAAAACTGCTTTCAATAAACATTTATTTATGAAGAACTAAGAATTCTGTCGAAGAGATATACACTGGTGTGCAAAAATTAAAGACGAGACGGTTTTTTCAATATAACTTTGTACAAAAGCTTTCCAAATCAACACATTTAATACCGTAAGATCCCCAATACGTAAGGACACGTGTAATGTAAGCAACACTTACTAAAAGAGAAATCAGAGGAATAAAAAGAAGCTTGATTGAAAAAGTAGCATGGAGCGCAATGCGACTGAAGGCCGAAACATCCCTGTGATGGGTGTCCAGCAAGAAACATCCGGTCTTTAGTAGGGGATATGATCTCCCCTAATTGCTAGGCAGATTTCACAGCGTCTGCCCATGCTGAGAATGGGGGTGTCAATGAGTTGTTGAGGCATTGCTGCCCATTCGTCTTGCACCGCCAATCGAAGCTCCCGAATCGTTACTGGTGGTAAGGTACGAGCTGCCAAGCGTCTGCCTAGAAAATCCCATACATGCTTGATGGGATTGAGATCCGGAGATCGTGCCAGCCAATCCATACGTTCAATATCCTCACTCTCTAAGAGCTGTTCGGCAGCTACTGTGCGATGACATGGTGCATTGTTGTCCATGAAAAGGAACTGCAGACCCATAGCGCCTCTAAAAAAAGACGCACATATGGAAGAAGAATCTCGTTACAATAACGGGTCCCGTTGACTGAACCTGCGTTGAAGATGTGATGGTCTGTACGACTACCAAGCATGATGCTTCCCCAAACGAGAACACCGTGACCTCCATACCTGTCCTTTCAATGATGTTCGAGGGATGATTGCGGCTTCCCCGCTCTCTCCAGATGAGTATGCGATGAGAATCGCTACTCAAACTGAATCTGCTCTCATCTGTAAAGAGTACTCGTCCCCATTCATTGTCTCTCAATTCCGGTGTTCCCGGCACCACAGAGAACGCCTTCTCCGATGGGCAGGCGTTAAAGGTACACACCGTACAGGGCGTCGTTCAAACAGACCACCACCGTGCAGTCTTCTGGCCACGGTAAAACGCGATATCGGTCGTCCAGTCGCCTGTGTCGTGTGTCTGCGATTTCTCCGCTGTCTGCTGCCTGTTTCTTCTGGCCTGTAAGACAATGTACCGGTCATCTGCGGGTGTGGTTCCTCGTGGACGACCACTACTGAACCCCCGGATAGCTGTTCCTGTAGTTTGAAATTGTCTCCAAAGTCGTGAAACGATGCTGTGAGCAATTCCGAACTCTGCAGCCACACTTGTCACATTGCGGCCTTCCTCCAACTTCCCAATGATTCGACCTCGGGTAAAAGCATCCAGATGTCGTCTAACAGATTGATTATTCGCCATTTCTCGCTGAGGCAGCAACTCGGTGTGATTTTAACTGCTATACGGCGTGCAATCTCTTTGCCAGAAATACTGATCTTACACCGACACCATGCTTTATACTACTCAGACACTCCCCCATTACGTCTACCTGCATATCTGCGCAGTTGCTACCGTACATCACCTTACTTAATCTCCTGATTGGTCTTTCTGTTCGCTCTGCCTCTTCGTTCAGCTGATATGCTAATTTTTCGACTTCGTCCTTAATTTTTGCACACCAGTGTAATATTTCTATCTAAGCAAAACATTGGTTCCAAAATGTTATAGCAACCTAATTCTAATTTTAAGTCGGAAATTGAACAATGAGACATTAATGTTGCTATAAAACTTCCAATTTAAAAAGAATATAGTGCAAATATTTTCCACTAATTCAGAATTACTGTTAGCCGTATTGTGCTTTAACTATAACGAATAAATTTTTATTAAGTAAACTATATATTGAGTGTTTGCATTAAATTTGCCAATAATTTGTACATAATTTGTGTGCGTTGATACATTTATAATTTATATAGTTAGTTGCGGGACAGTTTTAAACAAGTCTCTGTTTTTTATGATAAAAAATTACACGTAACTACTACTAATAAAATTATACTATCAACTTTTCATAAAATTGTAGAATAAAAGTATGTATTTTTAAAAAGAAGAAAAATAAAAAGAAAATAGATTTTAAATTAAGAAGTAAAAATATGATATTTTTTTTCCTTGCATTCAGCTTTAAGACTCCCTAAACTATCAGTAATTTTGAATTTGTAAGGATAATGTTAATCCTATGGAATTTCAAATTTCTTACTCATTCTCGATTAATAATATTTATTTGAATAAAATGCATTCAAAAGAGCAAAAACCAATTTTTTCAATTATATTTTCCCCTGATTTATTTCAAAATGTACTATATCTGTTTTAGTTACTCGTTTCTAGGTTTTAAAATGTGTAAAAAATATTTAAGTGTATTTTGAAAAATCGAAAGAAAAATTTAATATAAAAAAGCTTATTTCTCAAAGTTTTGCTCTTCCGGATCAGTTTTAAACTATTTAAAAGAGTTTGACCATAAACTAGCTTAAAATCGAAATTAATTCAAACAACACTTATTAATTAGCACTTATTATTAGCAACATTAATTTTTAATTGTCCCTTTAAATTGTGTTCAAAGTCTTCGAAATTTAATAATATAGAATAAAAGCCACATTTGTGTGTTTTTTAATAATTCAAGCAATATTTAGCATTATCGAAACATGCAAAATAAGCATTATATACACAGACACAATAATATAATAAAAATATTAAAAATATTTATAGATCCTTGTTGAACAGAATCTAAATTAGGAATATCAAAAACTTGGGGTTATTTATCGTAATAATCTAAATATAATTTTTAAACTTTCTACATATTTTTATTTATCTCTTAAAATTATAAGAAGGTTTAAAATATTCCAAAAAGGTATAAATGCTTTGTTTCTGCATTATTTCAATGTATTTTATTCGTAAATGGTATAAGGATTTTATTAAAAACACCAGACAATTTTTAAAAAAACAAATATATTCCATACAATTACGTTCATTTTTTCACTTTTTAATGCATTTTTACTAGAAATTAACTGAACGAAAATACCAAGGAAACATAAGAAAAAGCCTTATTTTACATTTTTACATAACAATAGCCCAAAATAAGCACTTATGAAAATAATCATTCACGTTGTTTTCAATATACGAGAAACTGAAAGAAAGCATCTTCAGTGAAAATGACAAAGCAATTGAATGACGCCTTTCTGTGGGAACATTGTTTCTTTTTTAGTCTGGATTCATTAACCCGATATCGGTGTAAACAAAAAGACAGAGGAATAATAATCCCTTGGGTGCACGATTCAGGTCATGCATGTTATTTAGCAGGTGTTGAAAACCGAGGGGTTAATAAAGGCATTTCATTATTCTTATCGAATGAATGGGTTTTGAAAGAAAGCGACTTCATCACAGGCGTGGAAAGATTTTTAATGTTGTTCTTTAAATTAAGTTCGCGAAGTTCAATGGTGAAAAGTAAAAATGTTGATGGAAGACAAATGGTTCTGTTCTAAGTTAGATTATTGAAGTAATTCGCGTTTGGAGCAGACACAGTTAAAGGTTATAATTTTCTTTAAAACATTTCTGCTGTCAAAAAAAATAAATTATAATCTTTATCGCTTGCAGAATATTTTAAACAGTAGTAATAATGAAATAGCATAGTTAAAATTAAATATATAATTGAAAACCTTAAAAAAGCGCATATTAAGGTTTAATGGTTTTTATGGAATATGGAGCAAAAAAGCTTATTATCCTCAAGGAATTTATTTTTCGATGTTATGAATTATATAATGTTTCACTGAGTGATTGTTTTAGATTCCGTTAAAATTTAATTGTATAGTATTTTCGATGTTTTAAAGAAATTAGTACTTTAAATTAAAATTCGTGCATTTTTTATTTGAAACATTTGTTATTTAAATTATTTTTGTTAAAATCCTAATCACATTTTTGTATTCAGATCCCTCAAGCTTTCTTTCAATGTTTGCAAATGAAATTATTTTGATTTTTTTTTCTTCTACACAAGTAAAGTATTGTACACATGCCAGAGCTGGGTGGCGTGGTTGGTTTGTCGCTGGCCTCCTGCACCCAAGGTTGTGGGTTCGACCCCGGTCCAAGTCGGTAGATTTTCTTGACGCTGAAAATCGACAGCGGCCATGTCGTATGATTATACAGCATGTAAAATATCACTAGAGTGTCTGTTTGGCTTGCTCTCGGTAAAATTAAATCCTAGTACATGTTCGCATCGTCAGAACTCAGGGGGCCTCCCTCTAGGGGAAAACTGGGCGTCAAAATTACCTTCGACGATTGGTATCTGCCTATATGGTGCCATACTAAAAAGAGATATCAGCTTCAGGGGAATGTACTATAGGTCTTCTCAATGGTAAAAAACCAATCCACAACCTATCAGATATAAAATAAGAATTGTACACATTTGCATTTAAACTGAGTAACGCGAAATATTTCTATAATTTTACTCATATGTTTTATTTTCATAGTAAAAAATCAGTATTATATCTTAATTTTATATGCAGATAAATGTCTGTGTATGCATTATACCTTAAAATCATGAACATGTTAGGGATGAACATTCTTTACTTCATTGAAATTCATTTCATAGATTAAGATACTTGATGTAACTATATTTTTACCATTAGATTTAAGTTATTAGTCCAATGTCTTGCATTCTGAAATGTTTATGTAACAGTATATTTCAATGTGTTATTTAAAAATACATTCTGACTATTTGAAGAATGTATAATAATTTCATATCTGTAGTATAGCTTATACATAAAATTGCCTAGGATCCTAAAATTTTATTTTATTTCTTTACAGGGTCTAGTTTTCGGGATTATTTTAAGTGTGATGGTACTGAAATCTCACTGCAACGTAAATACAAAAGATTCGAATACTCTTATATCTAATATTTATGCATTTCAATTGCCTCGAAAACCTCAAGAGCAGAAAGAAATACGAAATGAACATCTCACCAACTCTCAAGGACACGAAACAACCATTCCAAAAGCACGAAAAATTCAGTTGGGAGTCTGGCCTTCAGAAATAAGTGAATCAAATTCAAACTTATCCCACATATTTCTTCCTCAAATACCATATTCAGATGCTAACGTGCTTAAAGTAAATTATTCTTTAATACACGTTTTGAAAAGTCATCCAGATGGCTCAAGTCATTTTGCTCCAAATATGCAAGAGCCATCAAATGCCAATTTAAATTACTTCAACACAGGTCAAATGAAAGACCAATTATCGTCTTCTGGATATAGCTCAGATCAAATTCAACATCAAGATTCCACCTTTGTTCAACAAGAAAATTCAAGGTCAACAACATCCAACTCTAAATTGAATGCTGATATCTTACATTCAAAGAGAATGAAAAAAGTTCCAATAGTCCTTATAACCATACAAAAAGAGCACAATTCTCAAAGGAAGGGAAAAAGTGGTAGCACAGAACTCAAATCACAAACTCAATACTCATACCAGAACACTCAGAGACATGGTCAGAATAACAGTAATTCTGTAGATTTAAATTCTAAGCAGATTTCAAGTCCTTATTCCCCTTTATTAATAAATGATTCCGCAAGTCATCCACAGCCAAACACAAAATTACTTAATGTTGCAATAGAACCGGATACTTCTATTACAGTTTCAAATAATTTTGCTAACAATCCTATTAAAAAAGATAATATGTTTGAGTATAGCATTCCTCAAAATGGAGATGACGATTCTCAAACTCTTAATTGGAAACCAATGGATGGAAGTAGATATAAAAATTTTGACGATAATGTTGCAGCAGTAGGCTACAGTCAAGAGCAAAGCAAACATAATAATGGAAACCGTAATCATGACTCACGCAATATCCAAAGTAAATTCCCATTTCTTGAAGAGATTAATTTGTCTAATCAATTTCATTACAAGCCACAAACGGCTGAACATTCAGCAGTACAACAGCCGAACTTGTATCCAACAATCTCTTCAAAGTCTGGAGCCCATACTCAACCACAAGGAACTTTCCAAGAATCGAAACAAATAGCAATTGATAATAGTAATGATAGTAAAAATAGACAACAGCTGCTACTTCCGTACAAATCTATAGAAGAATATAACTACCAACAACAACAAAACATGGACTCTGGTATAAGGATACAGAAGCAATTTCAAAATGTCACATTTCCAACTAACATTAAAGAGAATTTAAATGTTTTACCGCATTTAATAAGCGGTATGTTTGTGCAAACTGGTGCATTACAATTAAACTATCCTTTACTAAGCCACCCAAAAACTAATGAAGAATACAAAATCGATAACTCAGAAATGCAAAATCCAATGCAAGCTATTCCTGTCGTCCAGAATCAAAATAATGGTTATTTAATGGCAGATTATATCAGAAGTTCATTGGATAATAGTCATATCCAACACACGTCCTCACCTAACAAAGAATCAGAAAAAAATTTGTTTATGGATGATATTAATAATACAACATCTCAAACAGAAACATCTGTGAAAATACAGATTCCTTCAATTCATGAACTATATATGAGCTCAAACCATGAGAACAGAAATGCTTTTGTTAATAAAGACTCAAATATAATGTATTCTAATTTTGATAAATTTCAACCTTCCTTAAATCAAAATGATCAAAGCGATGAACAAAATATCAATCATAGGGTTGTAATGAAAACACCAATAAACAAACGATTGACACATAGCGATGGGTACATTATATTCCCATTGGATGATAAGTATGTAGTACAAAACAACGGACATTCTGGCCAGAAATATAACATTATTTTAAACCAAAAAAGTTCTGCCTATGGTCCCGTTAAGAAACTGATGATGAATCATAATTCTCAGCAAGAAGATTCGAATATTGGAAACTTTGGCTATTCATTCCATCAAGAAATGGAGAAAAAGAATTACAATAATAATGCTAACTTGAATGACAACGAAGCATCCAGTCAGGATGTGAACTCTAATTATAATTATAATAATGATCATTCTTCTGCCTATGATCGAACCAGAGGTGAAGTTTCGAACATTGCATTTAACTCTGCAACAAACAGTTATGCTAATCCTAAGACGAATTTTAGAATGTTCCCTAATCAAATGAACACAGAGCCTCACACTACAGAAGATGCTACTTATGGTTCTGGAAAGATCGAATCGATTCAATCAAAAACATTTCAAGATTCTGTAAGCACCCACAGTGAATCGAACGAAAATCAAAACAATGGCTTCGAAAATTTTCCGAAACAATTTGCAATGAATTACGATTCACCCATTAACCAAAATTTTAATTACAGATCTCCAGATACTCAATATGTATACCAGAATATGAAAGAAAAACTTCAGCAAATGATGCATTTCGATCATTAAATCAAGAAGTCTATAATGTGAATCCCACTAGTAACACTGAGGATGGATCTTCAAAATATGGAAGCTACTATGCACACTCGGATTCCAGATCTTTGTCAGGCAACTCCCAGATGAAACTAGGTAATGAACCTCACCAGAATTTGGGAGTTTATTCAACAAATCAACAAACAAATAGCGATTTAGAAGAAAAAGATTTAGTGGAAACTTCAATGAGATTTTCGAATTCCAGTGAACAAGAACGTATTAGTGGTAAGAAACCAAAGAAAGATATCTTGCAGCCATCTACACCCGAAGCTGTCTTGTTAGTTTTAGTATCATCAAAAAATACTCATCCAGTTAATTACCATAACAATGAAGAAAGTAGCTCTTCAGAAGAGGCTAATGAATCATCTGCAGTGAAAGTGGTGCAGCTACTGAAACAAGATCAGAATGCTCAGAGTTTGATTGAGTCATTCTACAGCTCTGCGAAACGGGAGGAAAACCAAGAAAGCACTGATAACTTGAATCAAAAATATTCTCCTAAGACCAAAAAAACAGAAATAAAATTCTAATAATATAGCTATTAAAAGATGATAAATAATATACTAAACATAAGTTTAAAAATTTATTTAATGTGTTCTGTTCTGTATGTATGAATTAAATATTTAATAATTGTATTCTGTAGTAGAAGGCGTATTTTTTTGATTACTTGCATTCAGTGTTGCTCTAATAATGTTACTTCATAAAGGGAACAAATTTAGAATACAAGTTCTTGCAAAGTAGTATTTTTAAAAAAGAAGTAATTTCATTTTCGTCATCCTATTTTTTTTAAAGTAACTATTCTACTTTTTCTCTTCTGAAAAAATTATGGAATAAATATTCATAAGAAATGATTTTATTTTTCGCAAAAAAAAAAAAAAAAAAAAAAAATTAAATTTCTTAGTTTTTTTTCTTTTTTGTAACGGAGAAAATATAGATAGGACGATAATCTAAATTCATTATAAATAATTGCGATTGTTAAAAGAAAGTTAAATGAATTTGTTGAAATAGAATAGATTGTGCATTATATATCTTAACCCCTTCCAGACTCATTTATTTTCGGGATTATGGATAATAAAATGTCAAATTTTTTTTATTCTTACCTTGAAAAGTGAGTAAAAGCATTCGAAACCATAAAAATACATATGAAATAACTCGGGAAAAACCAACTGTGCAGTGTAAATTTTCACAGTGCCTGAACTGAATTACATTTGGGATGAGCCAGGATGGTACGTTTTGCCTGCCCGAGCTCAGCTCGTAAAAAGCCGAGAAGGGGTTAATAAAATATACATATTTATATAAAAATATTTGTAATTAAAAACTATGTATAAGTAATTTTTTTTATATTTTTCAAAATTAGGAAGTACATGTTTATGAGCTCAATTTACAGTCAAATTAAAATAATTTTAGAAATGTTTTTATTAATGAGCAAAGACATATATAGTGTTAAATTTTAACTAATTTTATTATTCATATAAATTAAGAACGATTCTTGTCCCAGAAGTTAAGATTAAATAATCTTAATTTTACAGAAAATATGTAGACGTTAATCGCGCGTTGTGACGTTTTTTATGTAGGAAATTTTATTTTGTTCACTGTAAAAATGTTGTGTACTTTTATTCTAGTAAATAAACATATTTAATAAAAAAATTCAAATGTCTTCCTTTTTTCTTTTTTAGATTAATTGAGAAATTCTAACACATACACACAAATGATCTAATAAAAGAACTTTAGTTATAAAATATTGTGTTGGGAACGAGATTAAATCAAAAGTTTAATTCTCTGTTTTTGGCAAATCTAGTTTTCAAAACAATTTGTCGATTAAAGGATGATGTCGAATTCAGTGTAATTCAATGCTTACAAACTAGATAGATTGCAAGAGAAAGATTATATTTCATAGGCGCTTTCCTTTGGGCGTCCGGACTGTAAAAACAGTCCTCAATCCCATATCGTGAAAGTCTATGATGCTGGGCATGGCAAAAGTGGTGTTTTCTATTCTGCTGAGTGGCATGATGGCGATTGGTCGAACGATGGAATCCGAGAGGAGTGGCTATGGTGCTTCATCTGGGTGGAAAGTTTTTTGAGTTTTTTTGACTTGGCTGAGAGCTTAGAGGTTGCTCTCTGATTGGATGCTGGGTACAGGGAACATTGACTCCAATTGGCTGCCCTGGGGGCTGGGTTTTAGAAAATGGGGAGGCGCAAGTCCAGTGGGGAGAACAAGAGAAAAATATTGACAAAAATAAAAGAAAGTAAAATTTTAGCTATTAAGGTGTGCAATAAAAATTATTGCACGAATAAAAAGAATTACGGGGGGTTGTAGGAGTCAAGAAGAATTCTTGGTCTTTTTGTATTGTCATTAGGGGTGTATTGAGATAAATTTTGCATCTTGAAATTATTGGTTGCTTGTAAATCGTTAAAAAAGTTAATTGCTATTTTCTGAATATGAGATTTGAAACTATTAATTTTAAGAGCATTACGTATGTCGTCATTACGCATGTATCTTGTGGCTTTGACAATCATACGTATAAGAGAATTCTGCAGGGTATCTAGGATATTGATATTAGTTTTAGCGGCATAAAAAAAACCCCATACTGGACTTGCGTAAGCTAAAATGGGATGCATAACGGCTGTACAGAGAAGCACTTTGTTTTCTATACTTAAATGTGAGTTCTGGCCTATAAGGGGGTAAAGTTTAACATAATTTTCCGGAACTTATCGCGAACGTATAAAATATGTTGTTTCCAAGTTAGGTGCGTATCGAAAATTATTCAAGGTATTTGGCTTCCTGAGACCAGGGGATCTGTTTATTGTACATGATGATTGGTGGTGGGAGTGAAAGCTTTTTCGTGAAAATGATGGCTGTGGATTTTTCTACGTTAATACTTATTTTCCATTTGTCATAGAAGTTTTACAGGTGGAGTAGGTGTTTGTTTATTGCATAGGAAATTGTTGATAGTTTTTTATACGTAGCATGAATGGCAGTATCATCGGCGTAAAGGTTAATTTTTGTTAGTGAGTAGTCGGGGATATCATTAATATAAAGATTAAAGAGCAAGGGACCGGGCAAGGAACCTTGGAGACACCCTGCAGATACAGAGTGTTCGTTGGAAAGGGTCTTGTTGATTCTAATTCTGAAGGAACGATTAGTATGATAGGAGTGAATGAGGTGAATCAGTAGGGGTGGAATTTTATAGGATATTAATTTGAAAGTGAGTCCATATTATCCAAACACGGTCGAAGGCTTTCTGGATATCCAGAAAAACTGCTCCCGTGCTTTTCTTTTCTGGAAACCTTCCGAGATATATTCAGTTAATCTTAAAAGTGGGTGTAAGGTAGAGAGCTTGTTAGTGAAACCATATTGATTGGGATTGAGAAGGTTATTTTCATTGATGAAATATTTTAGTCTATGAAGAATAATAGATTCGGTTAGTTTACCGTTAGTGGAAAGGAGAGATATGGGCCTGTAACTGCATGCTAGGTGGGGATCCTTGCCAGGTTTGTTAATGGGAAAAATAATGGCTTCTTTCCAGTTGTCTGGAAAGTGATTGAATTTGAGGATTTTGTTAATTAGAATTGTTAAAATAAGGATTAATTTATTGGAAATTTTTTTTAACATGCGGTTAGTAATTGAGTCTTTACCAGGGGCTTTTTTGGCATTAACATGTTTAATATAGTGTGGATTATTTCGTCCGGAAGAGCAGATTCAATGAAGGAGGTAGGAGGGGTAAAAAGGAAGTTATTTACGGTAGTGTTAATTAATTGATCATTTTGATTGTAATTATCATTTTCGCTTTCATTTTCGACAAAATTATTTTTAATGTTAGTAGAGAGGAGGTTAGCTTTTTGCTGATCAGTGACTGCCGTACCTGTTGCACAATTTAGTGTTGGGATTTTTGGTCTTTTATTTTTAAAAAATCTTCGCGTGCGCCAAATTCACGCGAAGTGGTATTTAGAGCTTCAAGTTTTTTTTGCCAAATGTTATCATTATATTTTTAAAGTTCTTTTTTAAGATCCGATTGTGCTCTATTGTAATGCGATTTAAAAATAGGATTGAGGGTTTGATGGTAACGTTTTCGGAAGTAATTTTTGATTTTTAGCAGCTGGTTAATATGATGCGAAGTGAAGTTCCTACGGTCTGTTTCTATTGGTTGGGAGGCGTGGCTATGAGTACCGATGACCGCTTCGGTGAATTCTGTGATTTTTTGCTCCAAGTCGTTAGTGCTATTAATACTATTAGGATGGAAATCAAAGAGACAAAGATTCTTATTTAGATTAGTTCTGAAAACATTCCAGTCGGTGGAAACCGCTCTGGGATTTGGGGGTTCCACCGCTAGTTTGAAGTTGAAATTTAAGAATTCTGGATTGTGGTCAGAAGAAAGATCGTCGATGGAGTTAATAGTAAAAAGGGGTAATAGAAGTTTTTAATAAGGGCGATGTCTATTGTGTTAGCGGAATTGTGACCAAATCTAGTAAGAGTAGAGGGAAAGGCGATATTTAAGTTGAGCATATTAGCGAAGTTAAAGAAATGTCTTCCTCTGTTAGTATTATTCTGACAATTCCATGCGTTATGAGAGGCGTTAAAATCTCCGAAGAGAATACAATTGCTAGCGGTTTGAATAAAATATTCTATATCTATTGTAAATAAATTTTCATCGGAAGAGGGGGGAATATAAACACATGTAATAGATATGGGATCAGTACTCGGAGGGGAGGGGTGGGGAGACAGAAGTGCTTGAGAGAATTTTTGACTAGAATCAGAGTTCCACCGGCGGTCCGCGGTCCGTCGGAGATTCTGTCGTTTCTGTGACAGGTGTAGTTTGCAATATTAAAGGTGTGAGAGGGTCTCAGGTGGGTTACTTCTATGAGAAAAATATCCGGCGAGTGCTTCTCTATAAAGATACGCAATTCCGCATTTCATCTTAACAAACCGTTTGCGTTCCATGAACACAAACTGAGACCAATCGGGGAGGAACTATACATTATTAATATTGTTACATGATGCCTCTATTTGGGCGTACATCTGGTTAGGATTTAATTGTTGGTTTGTATTTAAATTATTATTGTTGCAGAGGATTTGGGATAGCTGCATAAGACAATGCATTGTCATTTGCAGCGTGGTTTGTACATTAAAATTATTGCTATTGTTCAAATTATTAAAGTTAAAAGTTGTTATTTCTATGATTAAAATTTGGAAAATGATTGTTATATCTGTTAGTTGGGAGGGGGGGTTGGCCTCGGTTTGTGCCGAAAACCCAGGTCCGCGTGTCACCATCAGCGGGATATTTTTAGAGTTAACTGCTCCGGTAGTTGCTTGGGCGTAGGAGATATTTGGCCTAACTAGACTGTTATAAATGTTTGTATAGAAGCTTCTATTGTTTTTTGCGGCTCCTTTTGGGGGGTTGGGGAATGAGGGGCATCCTTTGTAGTTTGCCATATGCCCGTAGATCTGGCAATTAATGCAGTATGCAGTTTCTAATTTTTGTTTTATGGGGCAATCTCGGGTGATGTGGTTTTCACCACATTTGAGGCATCTTGAATTTAAATAACAGTTCTCAGAGCTGTGGTTAAAATTGTTACAGGTGTACAATTACCATCATAGCCCTCAACTCTGATACTGAGGTACTTAAGGTTTTAAGATCGAAAATTTTTAGATTGTCTAAATTGCGGGGGAGAGTGATTAAAAAGATTGGGAGGGCGCGTTTAGTTTTTCTACCTATTAATTGATTTACTCGTCCCGGCGTGTATCCAAGCATTTCTAAATCTTGCTTAATTTCTTCTGGATTGGTGGTTCGCGAAAGACCTTTGATAACTACCTTTATGGGGCGTTCAGCTTTTGCCCTTATCGTGTAAAATTGGAATTTTAGTCTTTTAAGAAGTTGGACTACTAAGCGTCGTTCTTCTGCGCTGTCTGTGTACAATTTTAAAAAGTCTCCCGTTAGGCGGGATCTTATCTTGGGGAATTCCTTGGTAATTACGGCCATTTGGACTTTGTAGTTATCTTCGATGAAGAGCATGATGGGTGTCGGGAGTTGATTTTGAGGGGCGTTCTGATTGCCCGAATTATTCGAGCCGTTATTTGTGGTTACTTCACGGAAGGATGCGAGGTTGCTTCCGCTGGCGACTGGACCTGTATTTTCGAGGTTATTTATTTGAGCGCCCTGTGGCAGGGCGAATTTATTTGGGGACAAATTTATTTCCTCGTTATCAGGGATATCGAGTATTATTTTTCTTGCAGTTTTTCTCTAAGTGGGGGATATTCAAAGTTAGAGTTATCCTTCCTTTTTCCAGAATTATTATCAAGAGGATTAATTTTGGGGGTTGACTGAGTCATTTTCAAAGGAGAATTTTGAGGGGTTTTTCGTGATGAGGGCAGCCAGGTATATTACAAGGTTCAAAGGAGTCAATGTCACTTACCGCTATTGCCATGGTTTCTTCAACGTCTCGCAGCTCCGTGAGTGCTCGGACGTAGAAGGGCTCTTCTGGGTAGTGGTCGGGCATCATCATGAGTGAATCGACACAGGCCTGTTTACATCTGCGGAATGTTTCCATTTTTGCCAGTTGCGCCTTGTTGTATTTGAGCTGCTCACATGGTGTGAGCTGGGGCTGTGGCGATGGAGTCCTAGTTGAGTTCCATTGCGAGAGAGCTAATTCCAGTTCCATGTCGGTGGGAAGGTTGGCCATTTCGGAGTCGTTAACGTTATTTCCAGAGAGGCAGAGATAATAAGAGTTTGTAAGTATAGCCCTGAAAAGGGCTGCAGGAGTCAGAATAATCGTGTTCAATCCGTGATTTCCGAAACGGGAATCGACAAATAGTACAGAATGATCCGAAATGTTTCAAATTGATCAGCACGAGTCTGATTTGTATCATTGACGGTTTGACTTCAAAGAGAGGGCTGTGATGCGATCTCATCACTCTGCCTCTTATCTTGAACTGAAGTTCATTGCGCTGTGCGCATGGTTTGGGGGGTAGGCGGTGCGGCTTCGTACTCAGGAACCAATGGGAAGAGAGGAGGTTTTCGGCGGCGGCTGTGAAAGAAATTTGGCTTGTGAGCTACGTTGCTTAGATCTGACTGACCCGGTTGAAGGAAAAAATTTACTATTGAGCTAAAAAGAAGGGAAACTTGCTAATGAGAATTTAAGATTGGAATAAGATGTAAAAGAGAAAAAATAAGTATTGAGATGAAAGTTGGACAATTAAAAAATTAATCCATAAGCGCTTGAAGAATTAGGAATGCTTGTTGTTTAAAATCATTTGTTGCTTTAAGTGCTGGTAGAATACTTATTAGTTTTGGGCATTGCTTCATAATATTTGAGATGATTTTAAAGAGATCTACTAGGTTTTGAACATCATTTGTATTAAAGTCAGAGGAGAGGGAAGATTGGAAGGAACTTTGATTTTCTCGATTTTTGCTTCGATTTTGGGGTTGGGGAGTCGTTTTATTTTGGATATTTCCCGATACTATATCAGCGAATGAAACATTTTCAATAACATTATTAGAATTAAAAGTATTTTTATTTCTTTTTAGCGTGGGGGCTCCTTTCTTAGGTTTCGGGAATCTGGGGCATTTCGTGTAGCAGGCAGAATGCCCGTACACGTGGCAGTTGATACAATAAGGATTTTCTACTCTATTTGTTATTTCGCAATCTTTTGTCATGTGCTCTTTTCCACATTTAAGGCATCTGGGTTTCATAACAATTTGCAGCAGTATGAAAAAAGTTATTACATTTATAGCATTGAGTTACACCCCTAATGGAGTATCCCTCAACGCGTATTTGCAAGTATCCGAGATGGGTGAGATCATGAATACTAGCATTAAATTCGTTACGTGGGAGTGTTACAAGAAAAAAAGGGGAGTTCTAGTTTAGTTCTTTTAGAGATTAATTAATTGCAATTTGTTACTGTAAAACCGAGTTCTTCTAAGTCAAGAGTTATTTCTTCTGGTAGGGTGACACGCGGTAGACCTTTAATCACAACTTTTAATGGTTTATTTTCCTTGGGAGGTATGATGTAAAATTCATACTGATTGTCGGATTCTAAGAAATGCGTAAGACTTCGGCTTTCATCATCATTATTTGGGAAGAGTTTAAAATATTCGCCGGCTGATTTAATTTGAATGTCGGGAAAAGTTTCATTAATCATTTTTATTTGTTCCCTATAATTTTTATTTACTTTTAAAGTAATGGGGTTTGGAGCTCTAGGTTTCGGAGAATCTTTTTCATTCGTCAGATTAATAACTGGTTCAGGGTCTTGAGTTAAGGTTTCAAAGTTATTTTGAGTTTGGAGGGGTTCAAGAACTTTAGTTGGAGTGATCGGTCTAGCAGTTTTCTTAGGAAAAGCAAAGCCCTCCGAGTCTTCCTTATCAGTTTTACGCTTTTGGGATTATTTTTTAACCCTCTAAGTGGATACCTTCCTCCTGAAAAGTTATTCCGAAAGCGTTTTTACTCTTTATTTTGCTATTCCCTTCAAAATGCAACAGACTTCAATTCTTTCCCCCTTTTAAAACTTGGGAGGTCGAAAGGGGACAATTTTATGACTTAGTTCGGCGTCTTTAATCAGTGAGAACCAGGAGAGCAATCGTTTACAGCTAGCTGTTAAGTTGCCTTTAAATCTTGTATGAAAACCGTAGTTCTACTCTGTCGTTTTCCCATAGATTCAGTCACAGTAAAATTAAAACAAACCGTAGGGTAAAAAAAACATGAAATAAATGGCGTGTTAAAAGTTGAAAAATAGTTATATTTTCTTCAAACAAAATTTATTTTTCTGTCATTTTTTAAAAATTAACCCTCTAACTGGATACCTTCCCCTGAAAAGTTATTCTGAAAGCGTTTAACTCTTATTTTGCGATTCCCTACAAAATGCAACAGACTTCTTTCCTTTCCCCCTTTTAGAACTTGGGAGGTCGAACGGGGACAATTTTTACGACCCAGTTCGGTCCCTTTTGTAAGAACCAAGAGATCAATCGTTTACAGCTAGCTGTTAAGTTGCCTTGGGCAATCTTCTTTGAAAGCGTAGTGGAATTCGGTGTGTCTTTCTCCTATATGTTCAGTCACAGTAAAATTAAAAACGAAATGAAAGGTAAAAAAAAAGAGGAAAAAAATGAAATAAATAGTACGTTAGAAGTTGAAAAATAATTATATTTTCTTCAAAGAAAATTTATTTTTCAGTCATTTTTTAAAAATTAAAATATATATATATATATATATATATTTGGTATTGCGATTTGAACCAGAAAAAAGCATCCTGTATTCATTTTGAATATGAGAGTAAGAAAACGCGCTCACTTTCCTGTTTTTTAAAAAGTTATGAGGTAAAAGAGTAATGGCCCTATCTTTTTTTTAAACAATAAGACGATGCATACGATGATTATATATATATATATTTTATAAAATAAAACAGATCTTTCTCTATTCAATTATATTTTTAATTTAGAATAACATAAAAATGATTTCAATACTTTTAATTTATTTAAATTTAAATCATATAAATGATATTTTTATGTTAACTGAATATTTTTCTGAAAAAATCTAAATTTTCATTCCTAGTGCTCTCCTTTTCGAACTCCTTGTATTAAATAAAAATATCTTTTCTACATCGGCATTTGTGATGGACATAACACACATTCAGTCAATAATTTTTAATTTTAATGGGGGATATACTTCTTCAAATGCGCATGACAGTACTTCTAACCATTTTCTACTCAAGTTAAATTTCTTATCTTTCTGTTTCTTTTATTACAAGGAAAAAATGTCACACATCGATAACTACATTTTCACACAATTCAGTCATTACAAATTCTGTTGTGAGAAAAATTCTCCCTAATTAATTTTGTCTTTCAAAACAGTACACTTAAAACAATTTTGCTCAGTGAAGTTAACGGACAGTTCCACAATGTATTCATACCGAATTTTAAAAACAAATTTAACACTTGGTAATGTATCCTGTATTAAATTTTTCAGTATACACAAATATTTCCTGCTGTAGGGAAGATATAGTATGAGAGATGTGGTGTGCGGTTGTGAAAGAATGTTTTCGTACGTGTAGACTATTTTTGAAAATTTAAATATCACTGAAGCTGATCATAACTGCAAATGAGCCTTATTTTAATGTGTGCTGGTATCAAAGTATAACACTTTACAATATTAAACAGCCTATGAGTTTATACTCAATATCAAACTATTCGCAAAATGGCTTACAACTTCTATTCAAATTGTAAAGAAACTGAAATATAAATATATCTTACTGCAGTCAAAAATATTCATAATATGTAAGTATCCTATTTCCCCACTTATTTCTGTACATTTTAAAAACTGTAGCTGAATGCAATTTTTTATATTTATAAACGAGGCATAACAGCTCACACAGTCGTAAAAATGTCTTTATCATTTTTAAATATACTACTATAAAACGTATATGGATTGTAAGATCAGTTGTAAAATCCTAAAAGCTTTTAGAGGAGCTAAAAACATGTAATTTTGGATTGATCAAATTTTTAATATAATACACAAATATACATGTTATTAAGGTATCCGACTACTTGCGACAACTTTTTTTGAAAAAAAAGGAAATATGGAGATCTTTTGTGATTTTTATATTTATATAGTATATTTTAAGGAAAAAGTCCTAAAATTGGTAAAAGAAAAAAATATTATTATTAAAATGGGAAAAAACTAGTAAAAATGTACGAAAAATTACATAAACGGGGCCCGCTCTCTACAAAGATTTTATGAACAAATTCTCAATTTTTCAATTTTGATGTGTTACGTTGTTATTCCTGTTTGAAGTGATCTTCACGATAAGAAATATTTTAATTTTTACAAAAACTAGAGCATTTTATGTAAGTCATTATACGAAATTGCTTAAAAAAACATTGACTATATTCACATAAAGAGCTGCAAATTTTGAAATAAAACAGTTATTGATAAATCTGAAGATGAAAACACTTTTACTGTTATGCAGAACATAAGCAAAAAATTTCAGCTAATTATTTTCAAAACTTTTTGACCAATCGCGGTCCCCGTTTGAGTTTTTCGAAAAAACACGTTTCGCGTAAAACGCATTTTAAAGTTTGACATCTTGTGTAAAGTTATGGCATTTGCTTTTACTAAAACGCTTGTAGTTTTTGTTCTAGTGGAGGAAAAATAAAGTACTTGGTATTGGTATTAAGTTAATAAAATGGTCTATAAAATAAAATCATAAAAATTTTTGCCAATTTTTGAAAAAATCATGGTTTTAGGTAGTCGGATACCTTAAGCAAATACATTTGAAAAATCAAACTTCCTTCTGAAATAAACGTAATTGAAAGAAAAATGTTTAATTTCAAATGAGTGGAAATACATGTTTATCTAAGGGGTATCCCCAAAGTGAGGTAATCCTCAAACTTAAGACTCAAACTCAGTGGCACAACAATCCATGAGGGCCAGGAACTACTGTGCCCATCATAATACACGTGACCATTGGACGCTGAGGTGCATGAACAGATGTCCCGATTTGGTGGTCTGTCTGAAGAGAGACCTTCAGTGTTTAAGACCCGAAGTAAGCTTGTTACTCATTTTTCGATCCAATGTAGCGGGGATGAAGGCAGAGTCGACCTTGCGCAGCCCGTTAATAGAACCCCAGACCTGTGGTGTGGAAGCACTATACACTACCACTCGATCGTATTCGGTGAAAAATAAAATTTAATGTTAGAATCTTATATAACTCCCTAATGAATGAGAGAGTCCAAACTTTTTTTTCCATGTAAACTGTTTAGATGGAAATGGTTATAGTTTACATAAATTTTTAAGGGTGCAAAAGGTGTATTTCGGCTGCACGAATTAATTTAAAAAGGAATACGGTTACGAAAAAGTAGTACAAATCTATCTAAAGTAGGGTTGGTTACCTTACATATTGTCAAACACAACAATGCATTGGAAGCCAATTCCCCAATTCGTTGTTATAAAAATGTATGGAAAATTACAAGATTTATTTTTGCATTTGTAATTTATATATATATAATTTTTCCTGGGATCTTTAAAAGCTAGAGCGGCATCCATCAAAACCGCGGTTCTCTCTCTGTTTTTCCAGATCGCCCCTGACTAAGCCGGCTCTGCCATAGTAAGTGAAAATGCCGGATTTTGTTTGTCAAGATCATTTATAGCAAACTGCATTTTCATGTATTTTAGATGGTCTTTTTATATTTTCTACATCAATATCTTAATGTCTCAATTTAAAAAATTACATAAAATTCTTGACATTCGCATCAATGACCATGATAATTTTTATTAGTATATGAATGTGTCATCAAACGATTACATGACTAATATTAACATATTATTTTAACCATTTAATTAATATTAAGTATAACATAACGTACACAAATTTTCTGAACTTTAAAATAAATATTTCGAAAACTACTTCAGATATACTCAAATTTTTTTATTCCTACGCTTTAGCTTCTCAGTTTTGCTTCTATGTAAGAATTTATTGTAATTGTATATTCATCAATTTTTTTAGTATATTTTTTGCTCTTAGCATGCACTTTTCAACTGAATTGTATGAAATCTTCGAAATATATTAAAATATACCAAAGAAGCTAGCTATATAATAAAATTTGAAATTTTTATTATACTCAAACAATTGCTAAAACTTATGGTAAATAATTTTTAACTACGCGATGCATTTTTTTTTCGAAATTTCAAATGGAATTTCTAACATAAAATTTCTAGCTTTATACAGTCGAGATTTCAAAAAATATCCAGATTTTAATTACTTATTCAGTAAGCCTTTAAAAAAGATAAATGTTGAGTTATTTTGTATAAATAGATATTTTTGAACAATAATTCGAATGTTTTTGAACAGCTCGAATTTAAAATTAATTTTTATGTTTATTTATATGCATAAATGTCTACTGTAAATGTTTCCGTATATTTTTGATTACCATTTATTCAAACATTCAAGTTATAAAAAAAATGGGTGAAAATCTTCATTCATGTTGTCTTTGATGTAAACTGAAGTTCAAGCACTTAAAATTCAAATATAATTCAGTGTATTTTAACAATATATAACTCTAGGCACTGTACTTAAACTTCCCTGAACACTTGGGCTTTGAAATCTAAAAAAAAAAAACTCTAATTAATAATTAATCTTAATTAGTTTTTTTTCGTTATTATTTTTATCAAAGTGTAAGAAAATGTTTCAAATGATTTGATGAAGTTTAAATTTATTCATTTTTAGTGGTTGGAAAATTGAAAATGTTTCAAATTTTAAAGAGTTTGGTGTTTTATTAATTTTTCGGTATCTTATAATAAAATAATCATGTTTCAAAAAACTGAAAGCTTTGATTAAAATAAGAAAAATGAAGCGAAAAGAATATACTTAAAAAAGATATAATTTGTCTAACTATATAAAAATAGCAGATTGCACTGACACGCCCCAACTTGTTACAGTTTCAAATTAATATGAAACCAAAAGGGAATTGTAACATATTTTACTTACGCGTTGGGACTTTTTAAAAACTTTTAAAATACGATGTAACAAATAAACACTTCCTGGGGTCTAAAGAAATTTCCCTCGATTTTTTACGATTGCCCCAGGGTCAAAACACGAGGTTTCCTGCGAGCCATAAAACTTCCTATCAGTGTCCTGCTGTGTTGCTTCCACCGTCCCCAATTATCTTTCAAGATGTTAAACCTTTAAAAGGGGGAAATGATTTCAGAAAGGTGCGGTTAATCCACTTTTGAAAACGTTACTTGAAGGCAGAAAAATCCGTGCAGTGCATTTTCGAAGCATCTTTACACGGACGGAATTTTCCGTGCTATCCGGTTAGAGGGTTAAATTTACTATTACTCGATTGAGGTTCTAAGACAGATGGTTTTAAAATAGTATGATCCGGGCAGTTAGTATCTAAACAAGGAGGAATATTTCGTAGCTCACTTACCTTGAATTCTTTCTCTTCATGACGCTTCTTAAGGAGCTGTTCAATTTGAGGTATCATAGTCTTGTCTCCGATAGTTCTGTTGATCTCAATCATCTTCTGATGCGCGCTAATTTCAAATTCCATCGCTTCAATGGACTTAATCGTCCGTCTTCTCCTCTCGCAGTCTGATATTGGTAATCCTGCAGTTGATCCTGATTTAGTTGACATGGTGGATCCTGACCTGTAAGACTTCATCAACTCGACCTCGGATTCCGAGTCACTCATTTTCCGAAAATATTTTCAAAAAGAAAAATACTAATCCAATCGAAAACAAATGGAGGCAACTCCCTTGATATAAAATCCCTAAAAAGGGCTACAAAGGACTTTACGTGCTCTCCTTGGCTATGCGCAACGATGTAAAATGGGAGCTCAGACAAACACGTCTGAACTGTTCGGTGATTTGTATCATTATGACAGTGGATGACAGTCTATTTTTGGGTACCTGGACTGATAAACAGTCCTCAATCCCATATCATGATGTCTGTGATGCAGGACTTGACTTCGTTGGTTTTTTCAGTCTGCGGGTGACATGTCGGCGATTTGGCTGTGGTGATGGAATCCGGGAGGAGGGGCTTAGAGATGACTACTTGGAGTTAAAGTTTTATACGGTGCTGAGAGCTTAGGACTGCTCTCTCAGTGAATTGGAGGTAGAAGTGAATTTAGCCTCAGGCTGGCTGCCCATGGGGGTAAAAGTTAAAAATATATACTTGTCCAGTTGGGTGTGGAGATTAAATAAATATTGAAAGAAAAATAATAAAAAATTTTAAAAATTTACTAGGGTGCAATAATTAAAAAATTATTGCAGGGATAAAAAGCTAAGGCGGATTGTAAGAATCAAAAGGATTCTTCTTGGCCTTTTTAGTATTATCGTTACAGTTGTAATCGTTTAGATTTAACATATTTACATTATTAGTATTTGGCAAATTATCGAAAAAATTTATAGCTAATTTTTTGAATATGTGCTTTTTAAAACTAGTGATTTTAAGAGCTTTATTTATGCGATCATTTTTCATGTAGCGGCAGGCATTTACAATCATTCTAATATATGAATTCTGCAGAGTATTTAAAATATTAATATTGGTTTTAGCAGCATAACCCCATACTGGACAGGCATAAGCGAGTATTGGACGCATAACGGCTGTATAAAGAAGCACTTTGTTATCTCTACTTAAATGTGAGTTCCGGGAAATTAGGGGAAAAATTTAAACATTGTTTTCGAACTTATCGCGAACGTGTAATATGTGTTGTTTCCAAGTTAAGTGCGAGTCAAAAATAACGCCAAGATATTTGGTATTCTGAGACCAGGGAATTTGTTTATTGAACATTATGAGAGGGGGAGGAATGGTGCGCTTTTTGGTAAAGATGACGGCACAAGATTTTCTACATTGATACTAATTTTCCATCTGTCGTAATAATTTTCTAGCAGCTTGAGGTGTTTGTTAATGGCAAAGGTAACAGTCTTTAAGTTTTTGTACGTGGCATTAATGGCCGTATCATCCGCATAGAGACTAATATTTGTTAGTGAGTAGCTGGGAATGTCATTTATATAGAGATTGAACAACAGGGGCCCGAGCAATGAGCCCTGAGGACACCCTGCAGAGATGGAATGAGAGTTAGATAATGATTCATTTACTCTGATCCGAAAGGATCTGTTAGTGAGATACGAGTGGATGAGGTGAATGAGGGGAGAAGGAATATCGTAAGTAATTAGTTTGAAAGTGAGTCCTAAAATCCAAACACGGTCGAAGGCTTTCTGGATATCCAGAAAGACCACTCCCGTGCTCTTCTTTTTTGGAAACCTTCCGAAATACTTTCTGTTAGTCTGAGAAGAGGATGAAGGGTAGATAGTTTATTTGTAAATCCATATTGATTGGGGTTAATTAGGCTATTATCATTAATGAATTTTTAAGTCTATTAAGAATAATGTACTCAGTTAATTTACTTAAAGTTGAAAGGAGAGAAATAGGTCTATATGAATTAGGAAGATTTTTATTTGTACCAGGTTTAATAATAGGGAAAATGATAGCTTCTTTCCAGTTACTAGGAAAGTGATGAAATTTAAGAATTTTATTGACAAAGAATAGTTAGTATGAGGATTAATTTGATAGGGAAAATTTTTAGCATTTTATTTGTGATAGTATCTTTACCGGGGGCCTTTTTAGAGCTAGTATTTTTAATGAAGTTAATAATTTCATCAGGCATGACAGGTTCAATTTGAGTAGAAGGGGAAGAGAGAAAAGGTATTCACAGCAGAGGTGACAACCTCGTCATCCTGATCGTAGTTGTCCTGCATGCGGTTATTTTCAATGAAGTTATTTTTAATCGTATTAGCAAGGGAGGTTAGCCTTCTGCGGATCAGTGACAGCCATACCAGTAGCACAGTTCAACGTAGGAATTTGAGATCTTTTATTTTTAAGAACCGCTGTGCCTCCCAGAGGCTATTGTCAGTTGTATTTAGAAGCTTCTAGTCTAGCATTCCAAGTATCATTACTATATTTTTAAGTTCTTTTTGAGGTTGGCTTGAGCTCTATTGCATAAAGTTTTATAAAAAGGATTTAAAGTCTGCTGATATCGTTTACGTAGGTTGTTTTTATGCTTAATAAGTTGATTAATGTGATTTGGAGTGTAGTTTCGGTGAGCGTTCACTATTGGCTGGGAGGCGTGGCTATGGGTAGCGACGACCGCTTCAGTGAACTCTGTAATTTTTGGTTTCAAGATCGTTGGTATTATTAATATTATTCGGATAGTAGTTAAAAAAGAGAAGTTATTATTTAAATTAATTCTAAAATCCTTCCAGTTGGTGGTAATTGCTCTAGGATTTGAGGATTCACTTTAAGTTTAAAATCGAAATTTAGGAAAACAGGGTTGTGGTCAGAATATAGATCATTAATAGATTTAATAGTATAAGGGTAGTAAAAGTTTTTGATTAAAGCAAAGTCTATTGTATTAGCTGAGTGATGGCCAAATCTTGTGGGAGAGTCAGGAAAAAAGCTATGTGCAGATTTAAGATATTGGCAAAATTAAAAAAGATGCTTGCCTCTGTTTGAGTTTACATTGCAATTCAAGCGCTATGAGTAGCATTGAAATCGCCGAAGACGACACAATGACTACTCGTTTGGAGAAAATATTCTAAATCTATTGTAAATAAGTTATCGTCAGAGGAAGGGGGAATGTAAACAGAGACAATAGAAACGGGGTCATGGTCGAGGGGAGTTAGAATAATGTTAGTCGCTTCAATAGCTTGCATAGGTGGGGTGGGGAGACAGTAATGTTTAAGAGATTTTTTTGATAAGAATAAGAGTTCCGCCGGCGGCCGTTTGCGTTAGTGATCCTATCATTTCTGTAGCAAGTGTAATTTGCTATTGTAAAAAAAAGTGTGCGAAGGTCTCAGATGAGTTTCTGTATGAGAAAAATATCGGGAGAGTGCTTCTCTATAAAAATTCGTAGCTCTACTCTACGTCTAAGCAGTCCGTTTGCGTTCCGAACACAAATTGAGGCCAATGGGGGACTTAACCATTATTATTGTTACAAGAGGCCTCTAATAAGGCGTACATTTGATTTGGGTTATTGTTTGCTCTTTGCACTTAGTTAAAATTATTCATGAAATTAGGATTTGAAGTAGCTATGGCTTGGGTAAATTGAGAAAGTTGGCACAAACATTGCATAGTCATTTGTAGGGTCGCTTGCAAGTTAAAATTATTATTATTAAAAATATTTCCGTTAAAGTTATATCCGTTAAAGTTATTATTAGACTTGTTATTAAAATTTGGAATGGATCTGTTATTTGCAGAGGGATTTCTATTGGCCTCAATTTGAGCAGAATTCACAGGTCCTTTTGGTGCCATCGGTTGTTTATTTTGGGAGTTAAAGTTGGTTGAAATTTTATTTGGATTTGCGGCTTGAGCATAGGATACATTGGGTCTTATAATACTATTGTATACATTAGTATACGAATTACGATTATTCAGGGCAGTGCCCTTAGGGGGCTTTGGGAAACAGGGCATCCTCTCCAGTTAGCCATGTGGCCGTACATTTCGCAGTTGATACAGTAGGCAGTTTCTAGCCTTTCGGTTATTGGGCATTCACGGGTAATATGTCCCTCACCACATTTTTAAGCAGCGGGGGTTTAGATGACAGTTCTCTGAATTATGATGGAAGTGGTTACACGTGTAGCATTGCGTGACACCTTTTCCGTTGTAACCTTCCACACGAATGCTTAAGTAACTTAGGGTTTTTAAGTGGAAGATTTTAAATTCTCAATACTTCTTGGGAGAGTCACCAGAAATACCGGGATAGGTTGTTTACTACGGCGGCCTATTAGCTGATTTACTTTTTCAGGGGTAAAGCCTAGTTCTTCTAAGTCGGCTTGAATTTCTTCGACCTTGAAGTTGCGGGGCAGTCCTTTCAGTACAACCTGATTGGGCGCTCGTTTTTTAAGGTTTAATTTCATAAAATTGGAATTTAGTTTTTTTAGCAAAAGTTAACAGTTCATGAAATTGTTCTAAGTTATCGGTATAAAGTTTAATAAATTCTCGGTTGTACGGGATCTTATCTTAGGGAACTTTTCATTAATAATTTTCATTTGACTTCTGACAGTTTCAGTGATTCTAAGCATGACTGGAGGGGAAGCGTACTAACGGGGTTTGATTGCCGGAAGGGGTAGGGCCAGTGGCCGATGGGGGTTTTGGGAGTAACAACGGGAATAGCGTTTTGAGAACCTGTGATTTCTTCTATATTGCTATCACTAGGTAAGGAAAATCTATTTGGGGAAATCGAAATGCTATCATTTGGAATATTTAAAATTTGCTTTTTAGTTGTCTTCCTTAGAGGAGGATATTCAAAGTCCATTCTTCTTTTCGTTTATTGGAAATCCTGTTACTATTAAGGTTTAATACTCTTTTAGTAGGAGTTACATCTGGGGAGTTTTTAGGCGTAATAATTTTCAATCCTGAATCATGATGAGGCAGCCAGGGGAAACACAAGGAGGAAATGAGGGCTAAATCACTTACCGCCAAGTTAATTGTTTCTTCAACTGCTTGAAGCTCCGAAACGGCACGTCTGTAGAAAGGCTCATCCGGGTGGTGATCGGGCATGGCTTGAAGTTCAGCGATGCAGGCCAGCTTGAACTTTTGAAAGTCTATATCTTTTGCAGCTGGGCTTTGGTTTGTAAAATTTGCTCACATGCCGAAAGAGGTGGAGGTTGGTGTTCGTCTGGGCGAGTCGATTAAGTCCATATCCGTGGGTTCGTTTCGATTATCCATTTCCATTTGTTATCAGGTCAAAAAATAGGGGGAGAATTACAGTGTCTGCTCAAGCAGGTTAGCCCTGACAAGGGCTGTAGATAATAGATGCACTATCAATATGAGGAGGGGAAAATAACAAGATACTGCCGAATCAATATGCCACGTGGCGGTCGGTCGTAGTAGCAGAGGAGAGCGTTTGCAGTTCAACCTCACTGGTCAGCGTCCGAGCTAGTAATCAGTAACCAAAATTTAACTATTCTCTCATACATTTGTATCATTATATTTCATTTCTTTGTTATACGTGATATAACGACAAATTTCATGTTAAGGATGAATTCCAGAGCAGCCAATTGGAGTCAATGATCACTTTACCAAGCATCCAACCAGAGAGCAGCCTCTAAGCTCTCAGTCATGCCAAAAAACTCTGAAAATTTCCCATCCCGACGAAGCCACGCCTCCCTGATTCCGTCGTCCAACCAATCGCCACCATGCCACTCAGCAGACAGAAAAACCCCACTTTCGTCAAGCCCCACATCAAAGTTTTGTCAAGACATGGGATTGAGGACTGTTTTACAGTCCGGATGCCCAAAGGAAAACGCCTATTCAACGCCTATATTAAGGATGAATTAATTGATTATTAACGTTTCACTTCGAAATAACAAGAGATATATTAGTAATAGATATCGTAATTTTGTACTCAGTCAAGAGAAGAGAAAGACATCTGAGATTTCAGTCCACTCTCCAAACTTCCCCTCCACGACAACCTCGCATTTAACAGAAACCCGCTTTTATGAATAAAATATAGTCGGACTTCTATTTAGCGAAGTCCCTAAAGCCTGAAAAAAAGTTCATTATGTGGAAAATTCATTATACGGAAATTCATCTTCTAACCCTTTATCTACCGCATTATGATTTACTGCAGTTTATTTGAGATGCAATATTTTTTTTGAATCACTTCATTGAAAATTAATGGATATACATAAACAAAATACTCAACTTTGGGAAATTTAATCCGTTAGAGCTAATTAATTAATGAAAGATATTCAACTGTAAAATTAATTATATACACTGTTCATTTAAAATAAATAGTCAAATCGTTTTCTAAGGTCTTCATTAATATACAAAAAAAATAATTAAATAAGACCCTTACCTTTTGACATTAGCTATTTTTTTGGAACAAAAATGACAAACTTCACTATCCGCTGAAAAACGCAATT